>ML660205.1:358410-420421 GCA_007570785.1 Antilocapra americana
CGACTCTTTGTGACCCCATGGACTGCAGCATGCCAGGCCTCCCTGTCTGTAGCCAACTCCCGGAGCTTACTCAAAACTCATGTCCATTGAGGGTCTTTTCGAATGGGTCATTTCTTTGCATCAGGTGGCCAAACTATTGGAGTTTCAGCTTCAAAGGAATATCCAGGTATAATTTCCTTTAGGATTGACTGGCTTGATCTTATAGTCCAATGGCCTGTCAAGAGTCTTCTCCAACACCACAGTTCAAAAGCATCATTTCTTGGGCACTAAGCTTTCGTTAGAGTCCAACTCTCACATCCATACATGACTACTGGAAATCCCATAGCTCTGACTAGACTCATCTGTGCTGGCAAAGTGATGTCTCTGCTTTTTAATATGCTGTCTAAGTTGGTCATAGCTTTTCTTTCAAGGAGTAAGTGTCTTTTAATTTCATGTCTGCAGTCACCATCTGCAGTGGTTTTGGAGCCCAAAAAATAAAGTCTCTAACTGTTTCCATTGTTTCTCCATCTATTTCCCATGAAGTGATTGAACTGGATGCCATGATCTTAGTTTTCTGAATGTTGAGTTTGAAGCCAGCTTTTTCACTCTTCTCTTTCACATTCATCAAGAGGCTCTTTAGTTCTTCTTCACTTTCTGCCATAATAGTGGTGTCATCTGAGTATCTGAGGTTATTGATATTTCTCCCAGCAATTTTGTGTCCAGCTTGTGCTTCATCAAGCCTGGTATTTTGCATGATGTGTTCAGCATAAAAGTTAAATAAGAAGGGTGATGATATACAGCCTTGATGTACTCCTTTTCCAGTTTGGAGTTAGTATGTTGTTCTGTGTCTAGTTCTAACTGCTGCTTCTTGACATGCATACAGATTTCTCAGGAGGCAGGTAAGGTGGTCTGCTACTCCCATCTCTTTAGAATTTTTCACAGTTTGTTGTGATCCACACAGTCAAAGGCTTTGGTGTAATCAATAAGGCAGAAGTAGATGTTTTTCTGGAACTCTTTTTTTTCATCCCTTACTGTGGTTTATTTTCCTTCATAATTCTTATGAAGAATTCAGTCCTTTTTAATATGTTCATTTGCTTTTATGTTTTTCAGTCAGTCAGTCATTTTCGTTGCTCAGTCATATCTGACTCTTTGCAACCCCATGAACTGCATCACGCCAGGCTCCCCTGTCTGTCACCAACTCCCAGAGCTTGGTCAAACTCCTGTCCATGCAGTCAGTGTGCCATCCAACCATCTCATCCTCTGTGGTCCCCTTATCCTCCTGCCTTCAATCTTTCCCTGTCAGAAAAATGCGTAAGTATTTCCTGAAATTCTTTTGAAAGCATGACATGACACCTTTGATCACTGCTAGATCCAAGCTAGAACAGCACTGCTATGCATCACTTAAATAACAGCATCTCAAACGGTGCGTTCTCACCGTTTTGAGGCTGTGTCTCAAAACACTGATGTGAAGAGACACTGAGTGATGATAATTCATCACCACTAGTGGCCGGTGAGATGCAGCTTCACCACCTACGAGGCTTCACTCCCTCTCCTCCCTGGAAGAGCCCTTCACTCTCATCAGCACTGGTGGAAGCAGAGTCTGGATTTTTGACCACTTGTGTTGTGCCCTTACCTCCTGTCCAAATGGCATAATTGTGGTTCACTGGAAACTCTGCTGACAAAAGTTCACTGAAGCCATTCACTGAAATTACTTTTAGTCCCTAGTATTCTGTAGGTAGAGTGAGTATGGAAGGAACCCAGTGTTGGTTTGTGGGTGGGTCCTCTCTGCTCAGAGCACCAGTTCTTCCCTGGGCAGGAGGCAGATGCAGGAACACTCAGCAGCCCTTCACTGCAGCCCAGAGACTGCAGTCATGCTACCTAAAAATGATCACATTCCTAACTGAAGGAAAAGTTTTAGTTTACTTAGAAGTTCATACAAAAAGTTCATTTTTCTTCATAGAGTTGTTAATCATAGAAATGTATCAGATCGTAGACAACCCAACAACAAATCTGTGTGTGTGTGTGTGTGTGTGTGTGTGTGTGTGTGTGTTAGTCACTTAGTCATGTCCGACTCTTTGTGACTACATGGATTGTAGCCCACCAGGCTCCTCTGCCCATGAAATTCTCCAGACAACAATACTGGAATAGGTTGCCATTCCCCAGATAGAATCCGGGTCTCCTGAATTACAAGTGGATTCTTTACCATCTGAGCCACTATGGAAGCCCAACAAATGTACATATTTATACAAACATCAAGCCTTTGAAAAGACCACACAAACAATAACCAAACAAAGGTAAATTATGTTTTGAAAATTACTTTGTGGAAAAGTATTTCTTAAGTATCAATAAACTCATGTAAGATATAACTCCTCCTTGCCTTGTGGGAAAAAGTTAATATTTAGTAGAATCTCAGTTTCATTTAGGTACAAAGGACATAATAACAATTAAAGTTATTAATTATATTTGAGAAATGAAATTATATCCAAATGAAATATTGAAAAAACAATAAATTTTAAGGGAATATTACATATAAAAATCTTAGTTTTATTTGTGACTTGATGAATGCTTTTGATAGTAATTTTAAATGTACATTCATATTTTAGTTTTGAAACTTGAGAACGAAGGATTATTTTACTTGTTTAATATCTAACAGTTTGATATTTCTTATTGCTTGGCAATATTCATGATTCAAACAGAAAATCTAATTTGTGATCATTAGGAATCTGGAGAAAGCAAAAGTAAACTATGTGAGTTGACAGCTCTCTGTTTTCCCCCATCATATTCCTTCTGGAATCATATTCCTTCTGAAATCATATTCCTTCTGGTATCATCCTCCTTCTGTCCTATTCCTTCAGGACCGAAGCTTTGCTGAGTCATGACACAAGAAGGTCAATATTGAAGACATTGAGAACTGTGGGAGTCACAGGGCAGAGTGAGTATAACCAAGCATGAGACAGGAAAAAAAAACAGCAGGAGGCATTTCTGCAGTTGATGAGAGCAAGTGCCAGGCCATGCAGTCTACTCACACCTGATGGCCACTGATAAGTGGAAAAGTGCCCACAAGATGCCAAATAGAAGTTATGAAGATGTACATCAATATGGATATGACTACCAACTTTTTCAAAATAGAACTTCAGCAGAAAGGCCATCAAAGCCTTTCAAAGTAAGTTTCTGCATGAATTAGCACAACCCTGTGTCAGATACTGCTACTTTACATCCAAGTGCATGCATCCTGCCCAAAACAACTTGTTGTGACCTGACAGTGATGAGGTACTCATTGGAGTCAGTACCAAAACCAGCAGGAAATCAGATTTCATTGTAATTTTAAGGAATAATTGAGAGTAAAATTTTGAAGACTATAATAAATACAACCCAGGAATTATTCACAATTTTTCAACTACAAACATTTTTGTATTTGTATTTCTTCTCTGAAAATATATTGTCCATTTAAGTTTGGGCAATGGCTCAGAAGGTAAAGAATCAGCCCACAGTGCAGGAGACCTGGGTTCGATCCCTGGGTTGGGAAGATCCCCTGAAGAAAGGAATGCCAACCCATTCCAGTGTCCTTGCCTGGAGAATCTCATGGACAAAGGAGTCTGGCAGGCTACAGTCCATGGACTCACAAAGAGTCTGACATGACTGAGCGACTAACACTTTTTTTTCACTTTCCTATCATCTTGGGTAACAAGGTGACAATACAATTAGTTTCTAACAAATTAGTAAATGACTTTGTAAACTGAGCCAGCAAATGACATCAACCATGAAAGTTAAGTGGAGCTTCCCAGGTGGCTCAGTGGTAAAGAATCTGCCTATATTGCAAAAACACGAGAGTTTGATCCTTGGGTTGGGGAGATTCCCAGGAGGATGAAACGGCAACCCACTCTACTATTCTTACCTGGGTAATCTCATGGACAGAAGAGCCTGGTGGGCTACAGACCATAGGGTAGTAAAGAGGCAGATGGGCCTGAACACATATAGACATGCAAGCCAGCACTAACATTTTCCTACCAAGAATAAAAACAGTCAAAGACTGAAAACAAATTTTAAGTCTATTATATTGGAATGAAATCTTTTCCTTGGGAAAATTCCCTTTCCACAATAGCTACAGAATTTTATTTTTTATCTTTGAGCAAGTAAATGCTACTTTTTCTGCCTCTGCAGAGAAGTCTGCCCTTTTATACATTCCCATACTTTCTGTGTCCCTTTTCTCCATAATTCTGCATTCCAGCTCGTATCCTTTCAATCAGTCCATTAATACAGCAACAAGTATGCTTCAAAATCAAAATTGTTTTTATTAAATTTGCATTTAAACTTCTTTATGCATTCCATTCAGTGGCACCCTTACTAATTCACAGTTATAGAAAACACCAACTTTATTTATAGGAATTATAAATAATTTTCAAAATATGAGGGAAAAGAATTTCATGAAATCATTTCTAGTTACTGCAAATTATGTTTAAGGATCAGAAAAAGAAGTGTGCTCTAAGAATTTCTCTGTCTTTCGAGAACTAATACCTAGTTAAAAGAAAAAAAAAGAATATCCGTTGATATGTACAGCATGAGACAAAGTGTACAAAGATGCATTATTAGGTGACATCTTGAGTATGGAATCTCCTCAAAAAGTGAAAATTAGAAATACCATAGGATACAGCTATTTCAATTCTAGGTATTTTTCCTAAGAAAATAAGAAAATTAATTTTAAAAGACATAGATACCTCTATGTTTCCTGCAGCATTATTTAAAACCCAAGCCAAGATATAGAAAAACACTAAATGTCCATCAACAGATGTATGGATAAAGAAGATGTAGTACATACATTCAATGGAATGCTACTCAGCCATAAAAAAGGGCATACAGTCTTGTCATTTGCAGCATGAAAGGACATAGAGTGTATTAAACTAAGTTAAATAAGTCAGAGTGAGAAGGACACATACAGTACAACTTCATCTGTATGTGAAATCATAAAAACAAAGCAAATCAACCTGCATAAGGCAGAAAAAGAGTCATAGATAGAGAGAACATACGTGATTGCCAGGGATGAGAGGCAGCAAAAGAAATTGGAAATGGAGATTAAGACTTACAAGCTTTCAGTTACAAATAAATGAGTAAGGAGTTGAAATATACAGTATGGAGACTGTATATAATAATATTATAAGAAGTTTCATTGCACATATAACTAGAATTGTGGGGATCATCTGTAATCTATAGAAATTGTAAGTCACTATGTTGTGCACCTGGGACTATGATTGTTGTAAGTTAATTTTACTTCAATTTAAAAAATTAAAAATAACTAGGAAATAAGCAAGCCCTACACAAATCTCTAGCAAATTTCCCATGGGTGCAATGATTATCTAGTCATGGATAATGACATGTTTAATAATAAAGATTGAAATTTTGAAAAAAAAAGATTCAAAATAGAAAAGTATATCATAGATCAGGATTAAACAACACAAAAACAAATGCACATTGCTCAAAGGATTAAGAAAATACTGAAAATATTGTGTATAAAATTTAAATTAGGAGAAATATGATAAAAATGCATTGTAAGAAAGTAGAGGGAAAGATGAAACCCTAAAACTCTATGAATAAATATTTCTGGAAAATAAATATAACAAAAAAATTGCAACCTATTGGATGAATGTGTCAAAAGTGGAAGATAGATCTGTTATATGTATGACTGGGATGTCTGAAAATAAATCAAAGCCAAGATGGAAAACAAATACTAAACATTATTGTGCAAATTATTCTGAAAGAAAAAAAAAGTTTGAAAGTGTTTATTGAAGAGAGTTATAAAAATTAACTTACAATGACTAATAGCAAATGATGTTCTGGAAATAATAGTGGGCTTTAAAGAAAAACAAAAGTATTTTCGCTATTCAGAATAAAAGAGCAAGTTACATTTAAGGGAACAAAAATTATTATTTTGTCAGCCTTTATGGAGAGAAATACCCTGTGCCAGAAGTAAATAGGGCCAAAGTGTTAAAATACTCAAGGAGAGACATGATGATTCATGAATTCTTTTCCAAGCAAACTGCTTGGGTATCAAATGTCCTGACATCCAAGCCATCATGAAAGATCTAGGTTAATAATGTTACCATGATTAATGGAATAAAACAGACTTCAGAAAACAGAATCCTTTGAAACACAGTGACACAAGGACAGATGGTAAATACTAAATTTGTAATTCTTTACTCAACTGAGACTGAATGAGCATTATAAAAGAGGGAGAAAGCTGGTGGTAGACACTAAGGTGTCTGCATTATAACATCCACTGAGTTCTACCTCTTTGGAGAGTGTTTTCTTATGTGTGTTTAATTTTATAGAGAATTATTTTAAAGGCAACAAGATGGATAAATAAAATACAAAAAACCTTAAATATAGAACACACATACATAACTGAACATATAAAACATAAATATGCATAACAGAAAAAAAACAAAACTAGATAAAACTAATACTAAATCTATGCAACCAAACAACTGAGCTTGTACTAAATAGGGGCCTCAGGAGATGAGCAGTGAGGCCTCTCTTGGTCTTGGTCCAGATAAGGCTCCTGATGGTATGTGGGCTCCATCTTCTCAGATGCCGAGGATGGGGTCCAGGATGCAGACCAGAAACTGTAACACCAGCATGGGTGGTGGCATCTCTGGGGAGGTGCAGAGCCAGACAGAAGAGGACTCTCTGAGGAGGGTGTGCAGGACCCAAGCACACCCTCAGCATTTGGCCATGACCATGGGCCCTGATGTCCCAGGGGTCAGTCCACAGGGCACGGGGTCTCTTGCCTGCTCTTTGCTGAAGGCGTTGTCTGTTAGTAAGGAGTGTCTAGAAATGTCCCACTGCAGCAATTCCACCTGGGCGTCTGGTCAGAAGCCTTCAACAGACAGGTCCCCTGGACACTGAGACTCAGGCGGAGTCAGTCAAACTATGAGGCACGCTGTGTTGGGCCAGCCAAGACAGACAGGTCATGGTAGAGAGTTCAGACAAAACTTAGTCCACTGAATGCTGTGTTGGGCCAGCCAAGACAGACAGGTCATGGTAGAGAGTTCAGACAAAACTTAGTCCACTGGAGAAGGGAATGGCAAATCACTTCAGCATTCTGGACTTAAGAATCCCATGAACAGTATGAAAAGGCAAAAACATATGACAATGAAAGATGAACTCTCCAGGTTGTTAGGTGCTCAATATGCTACTGGAAAAGAGTAGAGAAATAGCACCAGAATGAATGAAGAGGCTGAGCCAAAGCAGAAACAACACCCAGTTGTGAATGTGTCTGGTGGTGAAAGTAAGTCCGACACTGTAAAAGGCAATACTGCATAGGAACCTGGAATGTTAGGTCCATGAATCAAGGTAAACTGAAAGCGGTCAAACAGGAGATGCTAAGAGTGAACATCAACATTCTAGGAATCAGTGAACTAAAATGGAATGGAATGGGTGAATTTTATTCAGATGGCCATTATATCTGCTCTGGTGGGCAAGAATCCCTTGGAAGAAATTGAGTAGCCATCATAATCAACAGAAGAGTTGGAGAGGCAGTACTTGGATGCCGTCTCAAATACAATAGAATGACCTGTGTTTGTTTCCAAGGCAAACCATTCAATATTACAGTAATCCAAGTCTATGCCTCAACCACTAATGCTGAAGAAGCTGAAGTCAAACAGTTCTATGAAGACCTAGAAAACTTCCTAGAACTAACACCCAAAAATGATGTCCTCTTCATTATAGGGGACTGGAATGCAAAAGTAGGAAGTCAAGAGCTACCTGGTGTAACAGGCAAATATGGCCTTGGAGTAAAAAACGAAGCAGGACAAAGACTAACAGAGTTTTGCTAAGAGAATGCACTGGTCATAGCAAACACCCTCTTCCAAAAGTACAAGTAAGACTCTACACATGGACATCACCAGATGGTCAATACCGAATCGGATTGATATATTATTTGCAGCCAAAGATGGAAAAGCTCTTTACAGTCAGCAAAACAAGACCAAGAGCTGACTGTGGCTCAGATCATGAACTCCTTTTTGACAAATTCATACTTAAATTGAAGAAAGTAGGGAAATCCACTAGGTCATTCAGATATGACCTAAATCAAATCCCTTATGATTATACAGAGGAAATGACAAATAGATTGAAGGGATTTGTTCTGATAGACAGTGTCAGAAGAACTATGGACAAAGGTTTGTGATATTGTACACGAAACAGTGATCAAGACCATCCCCAAGAAAAAGAAATGCAAAAAGGCAAAATGATTGTCTGAGCAGGCCTTACAAATAGCTGAGGAAAGAGAGGCTAAAGGAAAAGGAAAAGGAAAAGATATACTCACCCAAATGCAGAGTTCCAAAGAATAGCTAAGAGACAAAAGAAAGCCTTCCTAATTGAACAACACAGACAAGTAGAGGAAAACAACAGAATGGGAAACACGAGAGATCTCCTCAAGTAAATAAGAGATACCAAGGGAATATTTCATGCAAAGATGGGCACAATAAAGCAATAAATGAATGATATGGACCTAACAGAAGCAGAAAATATTAAGTGGCGAGAATACACAAAAGAACCTTACAAAAATATCTTCATGACCCAGATAATCATGATGGTGTGATCACTCACCTAGAGCCAGACATCCTGGAATGTGAAGTCACACGGGCTTTAGGAAACATCACTATGGACAAAGTAAGTGGAGGTGATGGAATTCCAGCTGACCTATTTCAAATCCTAAATGATGATGCTGTGAAAGTGCTGCACTCAATATGCCAGCAAATTTAGAAAAGTCAGCAGTGGCCACAGGACTGAAAAAGGTCAGTTTTCATTCCAATCCCAAAGAAAGGCAATGCCAAAGAATGTTCAAACGACCGCACAATTGCACTCATTTCACATGCAAATTGCCAACCTTCACTGGATCATAAAAAAAGCAAGGAAATTCCAGAAAAACATCTACTTCTGCTTTATTGATTATGCTAAATAAAGCCTTTGGCTGTGTGGATCACAATAAAAACAGTGGATAATTCTGAAAGACCAGACCACCTTACCTGCCTCCTGCAAAACATGTATGCATGTCAAGAAGCAAGAGTTAGAACTGGACATGGTACCTCGAACTGGTTCCAAGTTGGGAAAGGAGTATGTCAAGAGTGTATATTGTCACCCTGCTTATTTAACTTCTCTGCAGAGAACATCATACGAAATGCCAGGCTGGATGAAACACAGTCTGGAATCAATACTGTCGGGAGAAATATCAATGATATCAGATATGCTGATGACACCACCCTTATGGCAGAAAGCAAACAGGAATGAAAGAGCCTCTTGATGAAGGTGAAAGAGTAGACAGAAAAAGCTGGCTAAAATTCAACCTTCAGTGAACTGAGATCATGGCATTTGGTTCCATCACTTCATGACCAATAGATGAGGGAACAATGGAGACAGTGACTGAGTCTGTTTTCTTGGCTCCAGAATCATCACAGATGGTGACCACAGCCATGAAATTAAAGGCACTTCCTCGTTGGAGGAAAAGCTCTGACAAACCTAGACACTGTTTTAAAAAGCAGAGACATTAGTTTGCTGACAAAGGTCCATCTAGTCAAAGCTTTGGTTTTTCTAGTAGTTGTGTATGGATGTGAGAGTTGGACCACAGAATGGATGAACACCAAAGAATTGATGCTTTTGCACTGTGGTGTTGGAGAAGACTCTTGAGAGCCCTTGGACTGCAAGGACATCAAACCATTTATTCAATCTTAAAGGAAATCAGTCCTCTATATTCATTGGAAGGGCTGATGATGAAGCTGAAGCTCCAATAGTTTGACCACCTTATGTGAACAGCTGACTCATTAGAAAAGACCCTGATGCTGGGAAATATTGAAGGCAGGAGGCGAAGGGGAAGACAGAGGATGAGAAGATTGGATGGCATCACTGACTCCATGGACATGAGTTTGAGCAAGCTCTGGGAGATGGTGAAGAACTGGATGGCCTGGTAGACTACAGTCCATTGGGTTACAGAGAGTCAGACATTATTCAGCACACATGCAAGGCAAATACTATATATAAAATAGATAAACAGCCTATAAGGAAAAAGAACTTGAAAAAGAATAGATATATATGTCACCAAGCCGTCTTATGATGTCATGGCTGCAGTCACCATCTGCAGTGATTTTGGAGCCCAAGAAGAGGAAATGTATCACTACTTGCACCTTTTCCCCTTCTATCTGCTGTACAGTAATGGGCCCAGATGCAATGATCTTCGTTTTTTAAATACTTAGTCTTAAGCCGGCTCATCCACTCCCCTCTGTCACGCTCATCAAGAGGCTCTTGAATTCTGTCAAGAGAATGTGCTAGTCATAGCAGATGCCCTTTTTGAAAAACACAGGAGATGACTTTACACATGAATATCACCAAATGGTCAATACCAAAATCAAACTGATTACATTCCTTGGAGCTGAAGATGGAGAAGCTGTACAGTCAGCACAAACTAGGGCCAGAGCTGACTGTGGCTCAGATGATCAGCTGTTCATAGCAAAATTCAGCCTTAAACTAAACAAAACTGGGAAAAATACTAGGTCAGTCAGGTATGACTTAAATCAATTCCCGTATGAATTCTCCATAGAGGTAACAAACAGATTCAAGGGATTAGAGCTACTTAACCGTGTGCCTGAAGAACTATAGACAGAGGTCCGTAATATTGTACAGGAGGTAGAAAACAAAACTATCTCAAAGAAAAAGAAAAGCAAGAAGGCAAACTGGTTATTTGAGGAGGCTTTACAAACAGCAGAAGAATGGAGAAGTGGAAAGCAAGTGAAAGAGGGAGAGGTAAATCCAATTAAATGCAGAGTTCCAAAGAATAGCTAGCAGAGACAAGATGGCCTTCTTCAATGAACAGTTTTTGCTTCTGGCTTACTTCACTCTGGATAATGGGCTCCAGTTTCGTCCATCTGAGTAGAATTGCTTCAAATGAATTTTTTTTTAATGCTGAGTAATATTCCATTGTGTATATATACCACAGCTTTCTTATCCATTCGTCAGTTGATGGGCATCTAGGTTGCTTCCATGTCCTGGCTATTGTAAACAATGCAGCGATGAACATTGGGGTGCACGTGGCTCTTTCAATTCTGGTTTCCTCGGTGTATATGCCCAGCAGTGGGATTGCCGGGTCATATGGCAGAAGCAAAAACAACAATACAGTATATTAACACATATATATGGAATTTAGAAAGACAGTAATGAGAACCCAACATGGGAGACAACAAAAGGAACGCAGATGTATAGAATAGACTTGTGGACTTTGTGGATGAGGGTAAGGGTGGGATGAGATGGGAGAAGGGCATTGAAGCATGTTAATTGTCATGTGTCTAATCAATCGCCAGCCCAGGATTGATGCTCGGGACTGGTGCAGCGAGATTTCCCGGGGGGGAGGGAGGAGGGAGGGGGGACCCGGAGGGGAAGCATATGTAAACCCATGGTGATATCATGACAATGTATGGCAAAAACAATAATAAAAAAAAAGGAAAAAAAAATGAACAGTTTTTAATAATAAAAGAAAACAAAAGGGGAAAGACTAGAGATCTCTTCAGGAAAATTGGAAACATCAAGGAACCATTATATCAAAGATAGGCACAATTAAGGATAAAAATGGTAGAGATCTAGTAGATGCTGAAGAGATCAAAATGGAAAAATACATGGAAACATTGTATAAAAAAGATCTTAATGAACCAGATTACTATGACAGTATGGTTAGTGACCTATACCTAGACATTCTGGAGTTCAAAGTCAAGTGGGCCTTAAGAAGCACTGATGTTGATAAAGCTAGTAGATGTAATGAAATCCCAAAAGAACTATTCACATCTCTAAAGGATGATGCCATCAAGGTTTCTTACGTCAGCAGATCTGGAAGACCCAGCAGTGGCCACAGGACTGAAAAAGGTCAGTCTTCATCACCGTTGCCAGGAAGGATAGTACCAAATAATGTGCTAGCCATTGGACAGTTGCTCTCATCGCCCATGCTAGTAAGGGCATGCTTGAAATCTTACACGCTAGGCTTCAGCATTATGAAACCAAGAACTTCCAGATGTCCAAGCTGGGTTTAGAAAAGGAAGAGGAACTAGAGATCAAACTGTCAACATTCACTGGATTAGAAAGAAAGGAAGGGAATTTCAGAAAAGCATCTATCTCTGTTTCATCAATTACACTAAAGCCTTTGACTGTGTGGATCATGACAAACTATGTAAAGCTCTTAGAGAGATGAGAATACCCGATCATCTTACCTGTCTCCTGAGAAACCTGAATGTGGTTTAAGAAACAACAGTTAGAACCCTGTATGGAAAAACTGATTGGTTCAAGACTGAGAAAGGTGTACCACACGGCTGTCTGCTGTCACCCTGTCTGTTCAACCTATATGCTGAGGACATCATAGAAATGCTGGGCTGGCTGAGTTACAAACTGGAACATAGTATTATATACACATAAATGTTACCATTTTTCTTCCCAGAAACACATGCTATGTGTTTTATTATATTTAAATTTTCTATGGGTTAATCTTAAATTTTAACAAACATGGTAATCCTGTAAGTCTTCTAGAATTGTTAAGAAAGTTCTAGGACCCACAGCAGATTTCCCAAGCTAGGGGTCTGGCAAAGGTACTGAGAACTCCAGGGAATTTTACTTTGGAGGCCAGTGGGATTTGATTACAGAACTTCTGCTGGACTGGGGAAAGAGACTCTTGGAGGGCACAGAGATAACCTTGTGCATACCAGGAGCCAGGAAAAAGGAACAGTGTCCCCACAAGAGACTGTGCCAGACTTGCCTGTGAGTGACCAAAAATCTCTAGCGGAGGCCTGGGTCAACAGTGGCCTGCTGCAGGGTCAGGGGCACTCAATATAACAGTGCATGCACAACCCTGTTGAAGAAGGACACCTTTATCTTCATTACCCCTGCTATAGTTTGGCCTCAGGCCAAACAATAGGGAGAGAACAAAGAAACCCAAATCAAGAGAAAACTGGATTAAATACTGATGAAACATGACCCCGCCCATAAGAACAGGACCTAGTTTCCCTAAAAATCAGTCTCTCCCATCAGGAAACTTCCATAAGCCTCTTATCCTCATTCCTCAGAGGGCAGACAGAATGAAAACCACAATCACGGAAAACTAACCAAACTGATCACATTGACCACAGCCTTGTCTAATTCAATGAAACTATGAGCCATGTAAGACAGATGGGTCATAGTGGAGAATTCTTCAAAATGTGGTCCACTGGAGCAGAGACTGGCAAGCCAGTATTCTTGGCTTGAGAACCCTGTGAACAACATGAAAAGGTAAAAATACATGGCATTGAAAGATGAACTTCCAAGGTCGGTAGGTGCACACTATGCTACTGGAGATGAGTGGAGAAATAACTCTAGAAAGAATGAAGAGAAAGAGCCAAAGTGAAAACAACACCCAGATGTGGATGTGACTGGTGATGGAAGTAAAGTCAGATACTGCAAAGAGCAACATTGCACAGGAACCTGGAATATTAGGCCCATGAATCAAGGTAAATTGGAAGTGGTCAAACAGGAGATGGAAAGAGTGAACATCGACATTTTAGGAAGCAGTGAACTAAAATGGACTGGAATGGGCGAATTTAATTCAGATGATCATTTTATCTACTCCTGTGGGCTAGAATCCCTCACAAGAAATGAAGTAGCCTTCACAGTCAAAAAGAGTCCAAAATGCAGTACTGGGGTGCAATCGCAAACATGACAGACTGATCTCTGTTCCTTTCCAAGGCAAGCCACTCAATATCACAGTAATCCACGTCTATGCCCCAATCAGTAACGCTGAAGAATCTGAAATTGAATGGTTCTATGAAGATCTACAAGACCTTCTAGAACTAACACCCAAAAAAGCTGTCCTTTTTATCACAGGAGATTGGAATGCAAAAGTAGGAAGTCAAGAGTTACCTAGAGTACCAGGCAAACATAGCCTTGGAGTAGAAAATGAAGCAGGGCAAAGGTAACAGAGTTTTGCAAAGAGAATGCACTGGTCATAGCAAACACCCTCTCCTAACAACACAAGAGATGATTCTACACATGGACATCACCAGATGGTCAATACCAAAATCAGATTGATTTTAGTCTTTGTAGCCAAAGATGGAGAAGCTCTATACAGTCAGCAAACAAGAAAAGGAGTTAAATGTGGCTCAGCTCATGCACTCCTTTTCACAAAATTCAGACTTAAATTGAAGAGGGGAGGGAAAACCACTACATCATTCAGTTATGACCTAAATCAAATCCCTTACAAGCATACAGTGGAAGTGATGAATAGATTCAGGGGGCCAGATCTGAGAGTGCCTGAAGAAATGTGGATAGAGGATTGGGACATTGTACAGGAGGCAGTGATCAAGACCATCCCCCATGAAAAAGAAATGCAAAAAGGCAAAAAAAAGGCAGTTTTGCAAAATGCAAAAAGGCCTCTGAGGAGGCCTTACAAATAGCTGAGAAAAGAAGAGAAACAAAAGGCAAAGGAGAAAAGGAAAGCCATGCACATCTGAATGCAGAGTTCAAAAGAACAGCAAGGAGAGATAAGAAAGCATTCCTCAGTGAGCAATGCAAAGAAATAGAGACAATAGAATGGGAAAGAACTAGAGAACTCTTCAAGAAAATCAGAGATACCAAGGGATCATTTCAGGCAAAGATGGGCAAAATAAAGGACAGAAATGGTATGGACCTAACAGAACCAGAAGACATTAAGAAGAGGTGGCGAGAATACACAGAAGATCTAGACAAAAAGATCTTCATGACCCCGATAATCACGATGGTGTGATCACTCACCTAGAGCCAGACATCTTGGAGTGTGAAGTCAAGTGGGCCTTAGGAAGCATCACTATGATTAAAGCTAGTGGAGGTAATGGGATTCCAGCTGAGCTATTTCAAACACTAAAAGATGATGCTGTGAAAGTGCCACACTCAACATGTCAGCAAATTTGGAAACTCAGCAGTGGCCACAGGACTGAAAAAGGTCAGTTTTCGTTCCAATTCCATAGAAAGGCAATGCCAAAAATGTCCAAACTACTGCACAATTGCACTCATTTCACATGATAGCCAAGTAATACCCCTAATTCTCCAAGCAAGTTTCAATAGAACGTGTACCAAAATCTTTCAGATGTTCAAGCTGGATTTAGAAAAGGCAGAGGAACTAGAGATGAAATTGCCAACATCTGCTGGATCATAGAAAAAGCAAGAGAGATCCGAAAAACATTCTGCTTTATTGAGTACACCAAACCCTTTGACTTTGTGGATCACAAAAACACTGTGGGAAATTCTTAAAACAGATGGGATTACGAGACCACCTTACCTGCCTCCAGAGAAATTTGTATGCAGCCAAAAACAGCAGTTAGAACTGGACATGGAAAAGCGGACTGGTTCCAAACTGAGAAAGGAGTGCATCGAGGCTGCATACTGTCCCCCTGCTTATGTAACTAAAGGAAATCAGTCTTGAATATTCATTGGAAGGACTGATGCTGAAGCTGAAACTCCAATCCTTTGGCCACCTGATGCAAAGAACCGACTCATTTGAAAAGACACTGATGCTGGGAAAGATTGAAGGCAGGAGGAGAAGGAGATGACAGAGGATGAGATAGCTGGATGGCATCACCGACTCAATGGACATGAGTTTGAGTAAACTCTGGGAGTTGGTGATGGACAGGGAGGCCTGGCATGCTGCAGTCCATGGGGTTGCAAAGAGTCTGATATGACTCAGCGAGTGAACTGAACTGAACTGATGCAGAATATATCATGCAAAATGCTGAGCTTGATGAAGCACAAGCTGGAATCAAGACTGCAGGGAGAAATAGCAATAAGCTCAGATGTGCAGATGGCATCACCTTTACGGCAGAAAGTAAAGAGGAACTAAAGAGCCTCTTGATGAAAGTGAAAGAAGAGAGCGAAAAAGCTGGCTTAAAACGCAACATTCAAAAATCGAAGATCATCATATCTGGTCCCATCACCTCATGGCGAATAGTTGGGGAAGGAACGGAAACAGTGACAGACTATTTTCTTGGGCTCCAAAATCACTGCAGATGGTGACTGCAGCCATGAAATTAAAAGACTCTTGTTCCTTGGAAGAAAAGCTATGATTCAACCTAGACAGTATATTCAAAAGCAGAGATGTTACTGTGCCGACAAACATCAGTCTAGTCAAGGCTATTGTTTTTCCAGTAGTTATGCATGGACGTGAGAATTGAGACCATAAAGAAAGCTGAGCACCAAAGAATTGATGCTTCTGAACTGTGGTGTTTGAGAACACTCTTGAGAGTCCCTTGGACTGCAAGGAGATCAAACCAGTCAATCCTAAAGGAAATGAATCTTGAATATTTATTAGAAGGACTGATGTTGGAGCTGCAGCTTCAATACTTTGGCCACCTGATGCGACAAACTGACTCACTGAAGAATACACTGATGCTGGGACAGACTGAAGGCAGAAGGGTGGACAGAGGATGAAGTGGTTGGATGGCATCATCAAGGTGATGGGCATGGGTTTGAGCAAGCTCTGGGAGTTGGCAATGGCTAGGAAAGCCTTGTGTGCTGCATGCAGTCCATGGGGTCTCAAAGAGTTGGACACCACTGAGCAACTGAACTCTACGTCTTGTCCCATACAATTTAGACTTTTTACATTTATTCATAATCACTCCATGGTGTCCAACTCTTTGCAACCCCATGGACTGTGGCCCATCAGGCTCCTCCATCCATGGACTTCTCCAGGAAAGAATACTGGAGTGGGTAGCCATTCCTTTTTCCAGGGGATCGATCCAACCCAGGGATGGAACATGGGTCTCCTGCATTGCAGACAGATTCTTTGTAGTCTGAGCAACTAGGGAAACCCAATCTAAGATTAAGAAGTTGAAAGCCTATACTTTCTCATCCCGTTTCCCATCTACTTTGGGTTACAATGGGACATAATTTCCCTTATGATGAGTTTTTTTCAGTCCAACCTCTTATCTAGGCCTTAATTAATTAAAGAATTGTATAGAGAAAAAATTACTATTTGTATTTTGCAAGCTTAGTCAGTCCTTTAAATCTATCACATTTTGTTTCTTCAAAATCCTTGGCCATGAACAACCAGTGTATTTGAAGCCAGGGGTTGAATGAAACATAATTTGAGGTGGGGAAATATATAAGTAGAACACATTAATTCATTATTTATTACATCAAAATTATTTGTCTACTTGCACCAATATTAACCCTCCCTTAGATTGTGAAACTGCTTTGTGACGGGAATGGGAACGAAGGGAGACGGCATAAATTGAAGCGAGATTGAACTGTTTCCAGGTCTTGTCTAAGTGCAGACTTAAGAGCAACATATTGGTACCTCGGCCAAAACTTCCACTTGCCATCACATTTGTGGTAAAGAGACCAACAGCTTTAAAATGACTGAATTAGAAAATGTGTTTTCCATAATCATAACTAATAGATAGTGAAATGTAGATCTTGGTTAAGGAGCTAAACTGTTTTAATGAATTTCAGTGACAATGTCTACTTACAAGTTTACACTAAGAAATGGCAAAGATGTTTTTTCAACAAACATATGTGTACTTCAATAACATTATTTCTAATTCTGACCCTTGACTGCTATGTTTATTTTCATGTTTATTAGTAAATTATTCTTTATAATCCTTATCAAGATTTTCTTAAATCATCAAATTTTATATTAATATGTTCCTATAATAAAATGTTGGATAATGAATCGAATCTTTAATATCACCATAGGTTTTCAGTATGTGAAATATATATATACTTTAGGAAGAATTTTAATATGAGTAGACTATAATGAATCACGATAAAATCAACACTGCATTATATAATTTTAAATTATACCCTATCATATTTATTTACCTTTATTCTTTCATGATATAAGCTCCCCAGCTGATTTTTAACATTAAGGAACATACTTTCAGTTTCGCAGTATAATCATGCATACAATTTTAGTACACATTTCAACCATTTATAAATATTTATAAAATTGTACATTTCCATTTCTGATGTTACAGCCTTTTACCTGCTTGAGAGCAAAGAGTATGCATTTTTTTTCATTTGCCAACTGAAGGTGTATCCCCTGGTGGGTGGTCAATGATGTTATGGATAAATCAACATTTGGCAAACCTTGTTAATAAAAAAAACATGGGGAGTTGGAACTCCCACTCCCACCACGGTAAGGAGGGGTCCCTCCCACCATAGGGTGTCAACAGAGATTGAGTGGCAAGCCCAGACACTACCTCCACTTGGCAGGAACAGAGCAGAGATCTCAACAGAGAGCCGGAGATGGAAATCACCATGATCAAAAGCAGGTCAGAACCAGCACCGAAGCAAATCAAAACTCAGACCAGAGGAAACGATGGGAGACTATTTATGTTCAGCCGAGGCGAACAGCCGTATTCTCAGAATGACATCCCGGCCAGGAACTTTAAAAGCAACATGGACACATCTGCCTACAGAGAGAAAAAATTAAAATTTATAAAGAGAAAGCCATCAACACAGTTAAACGCTATGAGAGAGACTTGGCGTGGGACATTAAGGTCCAAGTAGTTAACAGGATCTTCCAGATCCTCAAATCCAAAGCACCATTTATTTTTCGGTTCTTGTCTCCTCAACCTGAGAGAAAAAGAGTAACCAAACGCCCCGGTCCCCCGCGGCCCCCGAGCTCCGCCCTCAGGCCGCCCGCCGCCCAGGCCACACCCAGCCGCCCCCCCAACCCCGCGCTCCGCCGTCAGGCCGCCGGCGCCCCGCCGGCCCCCGCGCTCCGCCGTCAGGCGGCCGGCCGCCCCGCCGCCCCCCGCGCTCCGCCGTCAGGCCGCCGGCACCCCGCCGGTCCCCGCGCTCCGCCGTCAGGCGGCCGGCCGCCCCGCTGCCCCCTGCACTGTGCCCTCAGGCCGCAGGCCACCCCGGCGCCCCCCGGCTGCCGCCTGGCCGCCCCACCGCGAGGTCTGGCTCCGAGGCGGGAGCGGGCGCCGCCCGGTGGGTACGGAGAGGGGAGCCGGGCGCCCCCGTGGAACAGGCTTCTACTGCGGCGGGAGTCCGACCGGCCTCGGCCCGCTCCGGGGGCCCGACGGGCGGAGGCGCTCCCCGACGCCGCTCCCCGATGCCGCTCCGTCGCGCCTCCCATCGCTCCCCGCGGGGCGGCCGCCGCAGACGAAGAGGCTTCACGCGGCGCCTCAGCGCAGCGCCTGTAGCTCGCGCGGGGCGCCACGCGGGACGTCCGCCGCACGAGGCCCAGGGCCCGGCGGAGGCGGGCGGCGTGTGGTCCCCGCGCCACGGAGCTGCAGCCGCCGCTGCCGGCGCAGGGCCCGGCCGCCCGCGCGCCCCGACGCTCTCCTGGGTGGAGGCCGCGCCGCCCGCCGCGTGGGACAGGACGGCAGCCGCCAGGACGGCAGCGCGCCTTTCTTCACCCACCGTCAAATGCGCTCAGGTACAGTGTTGCCTGAAAGTGGGGAAGTGGCACACTCCTGCGGGCTCTTTGCTATCCCATGGACTGTAAGGGCCATGGAATTCTCCAGGTCAGAACGCTGGAGCCTTTCCCTTCTGCAGCGGATCTTCCCGACCCAGGGAGTGAAGCCAGGTCTCCCGCATTGCCAGGGGAAGCCTGTTAGATAAAATTATTTATAACATTTTGAATGAAAAATGCGTTTGCTTAGTTTCATAGGGAGGAAAACAAATCACAATGATAAGCCTCACTGGTCTCTAAAATGCAGATATTTCCTGGGAAGCGGATGGTTCCCAGGTTAGTGGCACGGAATGAGCCTCTCAGAGATTATTTTCGAGACCTGGGTTGCTAGAATTATTGGAGTGGAATGGCTAAGAGGCTTCTCTGCGAGAGAAATCCTCTCTGCCATATTTCAAATAATGTTAGAAAGAAGAAAGCAGCGTTTCAAAGTGCATTTTCTTCTAGGAAAATCAAAATGCATTCTATGAATGGGCTAGTTACTTCATTTTTGCATGAGAAGAAAATTAATTTTCTTTTAATAACAGAATCCTTAAACAGCTGTGCCGAAAGATAATAATAACCAGCACTTCAAATCTTTTTAGTGTTCCTAGGCAGAAGGCTACTGACAAGCAACTCGAACTAGGTAATTAATAAGCATTTTGTTCTGGTCAGACTGTATGTTTAATAAAGTCCATCTTTCATTTAATCATATTTATTTAGTCCCTAATCTTTGTCAGGCTGAATGCTAGTTACTAAAAAGGAATAAATGCAGGGATATACAATATGGTGAGAAGACAGATACATATATATATATATAAATAATGATTATAAAAAATGCAAAATATCTGAACAGGGTGACAGATGACAGTCATAAGCGGTCATGAAAATGTAACAAATAATAAGATATATTGATTTACTCAGTCAAAGGTGTCAGAACTATCCCTATAAAATCTGATAGCGTAGTATGTTTCATTTCTTAAATATGCTAATAGCTATGTTTATTTGCCTGTTAAGTTGTTGGTTATTCATCACTCCAAGTACATCTGAAAAATAAAGATAATTTGAAATATCACAGTAGAGATACACTTCACTGATGGAGTTCAGACATGCGAGTCCTCATTGCAAACTGTCATCTTGGTAGTAACCTCTGTTCATAAAATATATTTTGATGTCCAGAAAAACATTTTATATTTTTCAAGATAATAATGATTCTAAATGCAATATCATTCACATTTATCTTCAGGCTAAATCTTTAAAAGTATACCCAGGGCTCCTGGGAGACAGTGGAGTATGAGAAATAGAAAGAAATTCTTTGTTGATTACTAGTGAAACACCTAAGGCTTAGGGACATTTTACAATCCCGTGTCATGCAAACTCAGGGGGAGGAAAGGATGCCGTGATTTTTCATTTTCTCTGAAAATTTTAACTGTCATGTAAATACAGAAAAGATCTATCAAACATCTAAAATAGTTATAAACTATCTTGCTAGCTCCTCGTGCCTTTTCCAAACTTTTGTCTGCTCCTGAATTTCCCAGAAAATTGAGTGTCTCACTGTTTACTCAACTATAGCAATTCAAAACTTGAACTTTTTTCTTTTGTCAATATTGATTAAGTCATTGTTTAAGTTTCTACATACTAATATCATTCCAAATGCCTTACTATATTTTAAAAGATATTCTATTTGTCTTCTGACGTTTTCATGAAGCTCAGTACTTCCCAAATTATCTAGAATCAGTCACCACCTCTCGCACAATTTAAAGTGGAAAAATAATTTTGTAAAATGCAACAGCCATAAAGCACTAGAAAAATATAAGCAATGAAGACATATAAAATAGAAATTGTATTTTTATTAGAAGCAAGAAAGAAAATCACATTACAGTAAATATATTCAGGATAAATATGATAGGAACAAAGTACAAACATTTTATACATTGTTATGGAAACTATACAAGGGGATTAATTTGGATAATTGCTTTTACAATAGATTGCTTGCCTCCTGCAGTATTAAATGAAGACAACAGTGATTCCTCATCTTAACTACCTATGTGCAATCATTAAACAAGCCTATTTGTCATATTAAAACTAAAAATATTGATATACAGAGTGTTTGTCCAATGCATGCATACACTTTGACAACTAAAACTCAAAAATGTCTAAAAATGTGCTTGTTGAGTTATCTGTTAGGTTAAAGGCATTCAGAAAACGGAGATTATGGCATTCGGTCCCATCACTTCATGGCAAATAGATGGGGAAACAGTGGAAACAGTGGCTGACTATTTTTTGGAGGGGGTGCTCCAAAATCACTGCAGATAGTGATTGCAGCCATGAAATTAAAAGACACTTACTCCTTGGAAGAAAAGTTATGACCAACCTACCCAGCATATTAAAAAGCAGAGATGTTACTTTGTCAACAAAGCTCTGTCTAGTTATGGTTTTTCTAGTAGTCATGTATGGATGTAAGAGTTTGACTATAAAGAAAGCTGAGTGCCAAAGAATTGATGCTTGTGAACTGTGGTGTTGGAGAAGACTCTTGAGAGTCCCTTGGACTGCAAGGAGATCTAATCAGTCCATGCTAAAGGAAATGAGTCCTGAAGATTCATTGGAAGGATTGATGATGAAGCTGAAACTTCAATACTTTGACCACCTGATGCAAAGAACTGACTCATTTGAAAAGACCCTGATGCTGAGAAAGATTGAAGGCGGGAGGAGAAGGGGACGACAGAGGATAAGATGGTTGGATGGCATCACCAACTCAATGTACATGAGTTTGAGTAAACTCAGGGAGTTGGCAATGGACAGGGAGGCCTGGCATGCTGTAGTCCATGGGGTTTCAAAGAATCGGAGATAACTGAGTGACTGAACTGAACTTACACATGGATTATTTTTTCAGTAGTAAATACTCCAGGGCTATCAGGTCTAAGGTCAGTTGCATCCACAGATGGGGGACCTGAATTGGGGGGAATCACCTGCCTATTAGGAGATCCAGATTCTGAATTTCATGTGGATTTTTGAATCGAGGGAGGGTGGGTGCTCCTAAGACATGCATTATTCAAGGATCAAGTCTATGTCTAAATGAAATTAAAGTCGAATCTCAAAGATGTATCTACACTTCATTATTCCAGCTTAGAAAGAGGGAAATCCTGTCCTTTGGAACAAGATGGAGCAACCCAGAACTCACTATGCTAAGTAAAATAAGCCCCAGAGGGTAGACAACACCAGCTCACTTACACCTGGGATCTAAAAGAGACTCACTGAAGCAGAGAGCATAATGTGTTTGCTGGCAAGAAATGGGAAGATGCTGCTCACAGGCATAAAGTTTCAGTTGCACAGGATCCATGAGTTCTGGGGATCTAACTTAAGGGCATGCTGCCTAATGTTGATATTGAATTGTAGGTATGAAATTTTCTAAAAGGATCTTAAATCTTTTCCATGTACACATATACATACACACATTTTAAAAAGTAACTATGTAGAGATGATAAACATGTGGCTTGATTATGATCTTTTTACAATGTGTACATCTATCAAATCGTCAAGCTCTACATGTTAAGCATACACAGTTGTATACTTATATAAAAAAAAGGCACTAACACCTCTAATGACTGTCCTTTCTATCCTCCTTACACTTGTCACTTTTAGTATTCACTTTTCTCAGAAAAACAAAGATGTTTTTGCGCGTGTGCATCTTTAATAAGTCTGCTTTTTTTCAAACATTGTCTCTTCAACTTGAATTTAATGGGCATCTAATTTATGGACCAGGCACTCAGAGGTTCTGGATATGTCAAGAATAATGAGAAATGATTTCCACCCTGCACAAATCATTAGCTTCTGATCCTACACCAAGGCTTTGAAAATTTTTGAGTCAATAGAAAAATTAATGTTTCATCAACTGGTTTTAAAATTACTTTAAAAAGAAGATAAATATTTGTATAATTTATAAATATATAAGCCAGTTAACATAATGCAACCTAAGGATATGCTTAATGCTAATAGTGATAACATTAAAATTATAAAGTTAAAATTATCTTCCATTTTCTTTAAGTTTGAGCCTCTGACTTGTCTTCTAATTTAAAATCTGGTAACTTTTTATCTACAAGTCTATTCTACCATTGCTATTAAAATCTTTAAGCTCTAGAGATCTTCTGTACAACACTGTACCTATCATCAACAGTAGCATATGATAGCCTTAAAAATTTGTTAAGAGGGCAGATCTAATATTAAGAGTTACTAACCACAATAAACTAATATTAAAAAACTCAGATTAAGAACTTTAACTTCTGGTCTAAAAATTACAAGTTGCTTTTGATGTCATCTGGAAACAAATAATTTTAGCTGTGTAATGAGATAGAGACCAGTAGCTGTATGCATTGATTTTTCTATTGTTACTAATAGATCCCAAATCTTGGGAGGCAAATGCCCAATAAAGCACTACATTTTGCAGTCTCTCATTTCACCCTGTGGGTTTATTCTGATCAATGAAATAAAACACAAATAGCTTATGCTTTCCTATTTAATAGGAAATCTTATCTTTCCTATTCCTTATTCCTGCTTCCTGGAATTTGAAATTGATGGCTGGAGCTCCAGCAGGCATTCTGGTATCACTAGAAATATAAGACACACACTTAAGAGAGTGAGGTAAAACAGGCAGGCATGAATCTCTGATGTGTATGGAACACTGCATTACCTAACACTGAAAACAAATCAAGTTTCTTGAAGTCTTTCTTACTATACTTCTTTTAATGAGTTAGGAAAAATAATCTAAAATCATGTACACCTAGTATCCAATGATAAATAAACTTGTTTATTCCTCTTTTATCAAGGATTATTTAATTACTAAAAATTCTGTGTCTATCACTAAATTTAAAAAATATAAGTAATAAATGAAGATAGTGTAAACTCATTCCATAAGCTACGAATTCCATTTTTTAATATTAGAAAAATAATATATTATTTGCAAGTGTGCTGTTAGGTCAAGAAATATGTATTAAGCATACAACAAGCTGGTTACAACATGGCATTTGTTCATTAGCTAGGATATATTATAAAAATAAAAAGTGTGATTTAAATATACTGGAAAATTAATGATTTTATAAAGGGAAATTCTGATCTATAACCACTCAGGGTTAATGCATAATATTATCTTTTCCAGTGTTTTATACAAGCTTAAGGGCATCCCTATGTGGCTTAGTGGTAAAAAACCCACCTGCCAGCACAGGAGACTTAAGAGATGTAGGTTTGATCCCTGGGTCAGGAAGATCCTATGGAGAAGGAAGTGGCAACCCATTCCAGTATTCTTGCCTGGGAAATTCCATGGGCAGAGGAGCCTGAAGGGCTACAGTCCATGGGGTTGCAAAAGAGTCAGACATTACTTAGCAATTAAACAACAACAATGTTGTCTTAAAGTGATTGTAACCACTGCTAAGGGTGTTCATCGACATAAATAGAACACCAACATCATAGTCAAGATATGAACATACCATCACCCTCCAAAGTCTCCCATGCTCCTTGGTAATCCTCATTCTTGCCTTTCCCTTCCTGCCCAGGACATCAGTGACCTGCCTTCATCACTGTGAGTTAGTTTTCATTTTCCAGAAGTTTGTATGAATGAAATCATATAGGATGCATTAATTTTTGTGTCTTTCTGTTTTATTTTTTTGTTTTGCTCTGTGCTTTACTATTTCTCCTTTCCTGCCTCCTTTAGAATTAAAGCTTTTTGTTTGGTTTTTTTCTTTTTTATAATTCCACTTTATCTTTTTCTTCCTTTTTTTTGCTTATTAGCTGTAAGTTTGGGTTTTGCTATTTTAGTGATTGCTTTAATAATATGTATGTTCAACTTATAATTGTTTGCTTTCAAATAATATTACTCGTCACATACAGTAAAAGGAACTTCTTGTAATGTACCTCCCTGTCTCTTTTCCTGGTCATTTTGCCATTACTTTCACATATTTAGTTCTACTTTGGTTAGAAATCTCACATTTTATTGTCACCATTGTTATTCAGATAGTTAATATTTGTTAAAGGATTTTTAATGAAGAAACAGTGTTATGTACTTACCCACATGGTTAATATTAACTTTACATCTGAACCAATTCATTTAAGATTTCCTGAAATGCAGGTCTGCTGGTTACAAATTCCTTAAGCTTTTATACATGTAAAACAGTTTTAATTTCATCAGAATTTGTGAATGTCACTGTATTGTAGACTGTATCTGTCTGTGTCCCATAAATGCCAAGGGAAGGTTTTGTTTTCTTGTTTTTAACTGGAATGTAGTTGGGTTTATTGGAAATTGATATGTTCACGTTTCAGTTCTTGGCTTTTAACATTGGTTTTGCCGAATCATGCGCTTCCCTGGTGACTTCACAGTGAAGCGTCTACTTGCAATGCAGGGGACCCGGGTTCAATCCCAGGGTCAGGAAGCTCCCTTGGAGAAGGAAATGGCAGTCCACTGCAGTATTCTTGCTTGGGAAATCCCACGGACAGAGGAGCCCGGCAAGTTACAGTCCATGGGATTGCAAAGAGTCAGACATGACTGAGCAACTAACACACATGTAGAACCATAACGGGATTTAGTTTAAAGCTAAAAGGATGCCACACTGCTAAAACCAGACTCTTCTGAGTACCCTGTTTTGTTGTTTAGTCACTATGTCTTACACTAAGGAGTATAATTGTTAGTCATCCAGTCGTGTAGGATTCTTAGCCTGCCATGCCATGGGGTTCTCCAGGCAAGAATACTGGAATGGGTAGCCATTCCCTTCTCCAGGCTTTACTCAAAGCTAAATGAATTACAAGAGTCCCAGGCTGGCTTGTGGGGATAGACACCATTCCCAGTCTTATGTGAACTCCAAGCACCATTTCCTCTCACCTTTGGGGTGGTTCTTTCCTCAGCCTAAATCAATACTTTGCTTGAGGCTGGAGGTGACCCATGCAGATCTCTGGAGCCCTCTTGCTGTGCAGCAGTTGCCTTCGTTTTTATAATAAAAGAGGAAGATAACCCCTAAAGTGGGAATTATTTGGAATTCACATAACTGACAATGGCTTTTGTTGTTGTTTAGTCATTAAATCATATCTAACTCTTTTGTAACCCCATGGACTCTTTTGAGCCCACCAGGCTCATCTGTCAGTGGGATGACACAGGCAAGAATATTGGAGTGGGTTTCCATTCTCTTCTCTGGGGGATGTTCCCAACATAGGGATCAAACCCATGTCTCTTGCATTGCAGGTAGATTCTTTACCACTGAGCCACCAGGGAAGCCCTGACAAAGGCTTAGTACCAGCATACAGGAACAAACTTTTTAAATTATAAAATTAGGAACATTGGGGGTGGGAATTGATGCAGGATTTAGAGAAGAAAATTTTAAAAGATCATGAACTTATGGAAAAGTGATTAGCATCACTCAGTTCAGTTCAATTAGTCGCTCAGTCATGTCTGACTCTTTGCAACCCCATGAACTGCAGCATGCCAGGCCTCCCTGTCCATTACCAACTCTTGGAATTCACCCAAAGTCATGTCCATTGAGTTGGTGATGCCATCCAACCATCTCATCCTCTGTCGTCCCCTTCTTCTCTTGCCCTCAATCTTTCCCAGCATCAGGGTCTTTTCAAATGATTCAGCTCTTCACATCAGGTGTCCAAAGTATTGGAATCTCAGCTTTAGCATCAGTCCTTCCAATGAATATTCAGGACTGATCTTTAGGATGGACTGGTTGGATCTGCTTGCAGTCCAAGGGACTCTCAAAAGTCTTCTCCAACATCACATTTCAAAAGCATCAATTCTTTATAGCACTCAGCTTTCTTTTTTTTTTTTTTAATTATTGTTTTAGCCATACATTGTTATGATATCACCATGGGTTTACATATGCTTCCCCTCCGGGTCCGCCCTCCCTCCTCCCTCCCCCCCGGGAAATCTCGCTGCACCAGTCCCGAGCGTCAATCCTGGGCTGGCGATTGATTAGACACATGACAATTAACATGCTTCAATGCCCTTCTCCCATCTCATCCCACCCTTACCCTCATCCACAAAGTCCACAAGTCTATTCTATACATCTGCGTTCCTTTTGTTGTCTCCCATGTTGGGTTCTCGTTACTGTCTTTCTAAATTCCAAATATATGTGTTAATATACTGTATTGTTGTTTTTGCTTCTGGCTTACTTCACTCTGGATAATGGGCTCCAGTTTTGTCCATCTGAGTAGAATTGCTTCAAATGAATTTTTTTTTAATGCTGAGTAATATTCCATTGTGTATATATACCACAGCTTTCTTATCCATTCGTCAGTTGATGGGCATCTAGGTTGCTTCCATGTCCTGGCTATTGTAAACAATGCAGCGATGAACATTGGGGTGCACGTGGCTCTTTCAATTCTGGTTTCCTCGGTGTATATGCCCAGCAGTGGGATTGCCGGGTCATATGGCAGGTCTATTTGCAGCTTTTTAAGGAACCTCCACACTGTTTTCCATAGTGGCTGTACTAGTTTGCATTCCCACCAACAGTGTAAGAGGGTTCCCTTTTCTCCACATCCTCTCCAGCATTTATTGCTTGTAGACTTTTGGATGGCAGCCATTCTGACTGGTGTAAAGTGGTACCTCATTGTGGTTTGGATTTGCATTTCTCTGATAATGAGTGGTGTTGAGCATCTTTTCATGTGTTTGTTAGCCATTTTTATATCTTCCTTTGAGAAATGTCTGTTAAGTTCTTTGGCCCACTTTTTAATTGGGTTGTTTATTTTTCTAGAATGGAGCTGCAGGAGTTGTTTGTAAATTTTTGAGATTAATTGTTTGTCTGTTGCTTCATTGGCTATTATTTTCTCCCATTCTGAAGGCTGTCTTTTCACCTTGCTTATAGTTTCCTTTGTTGTGCAAAAGCTTTTAATTTTAATTAGGTCCCATTTGTTTATTCGTGTTTTTATTTCCAATATTCTGGGAGGTGGGTCATGGAGTATCCTGCTTTGGATTATAGCAGAGAGTGTTTTGCCTATGTTATCCTCTAGGAGTTTTATAGTTTCTGGTCTTATGCTTAGATCTTTGATCCATTTTGAGTTTATCTTTGTGTATGGTGTTAGAAAGTGATCTAGTTTCATTCTTTTACAAGTGGCTGTCCAGTTTTCCCAGCACCACTTGTTAAAGAGCTTGTCTTTTCTCCATTGTATATTCTTGCCTCCTTTGTCAAAGATAAGGTGTCCATAGATGCGTGGATTTATCTCTGGGCTTTCTATTCTGTTCCATTGATCTATGTTTCTGTCTTTGTGCCAGTACCATACTGTCTTAATGACTGTGGATTTGTAGTAGAGCCTAAAGTCAGGTAGGTTGATTCCGCCAGTTCCATTCTTCTTTCTCAAGATTGCTTTGGCTATACGAGGTTTTTTGTATTTCCATACAAATTGAGAAATTATTTGTTCTAATTCTTTGAAGAAGACCTCTGGTAGCTTGATAGGAATTGCATTGAATCTATAGATTGCTTTAGGTAGTATACTCATTTTCACTATATTGATTCTTCCAATCCATGAGCACGGTACATTTCTCCATCTGTTTGTGTCCTCCTTGATTTCTTTCATCAGTGTTCTATAGTTTTCTATATACAAGTCTTTTGATTCTTTAGGTAGAAATACTCCTAAGTATTTTATTCTTTTTGTTTCGATGGTGAATGGGATTGTTTCCTTAATTTCTCTTTCTGATTTCTCACTGTTAGTGTATAGGAATGCCAGGGATTTCTGTGTGTTGATTTTGTATCCTGAAACTTTGCTATATTCACTGATTAGCTCTAGTAATTTTCTCGTAGAGTCTTTAGGGTTTTCAATATAGAGGATCATGTCATCAGCAAACAGAGAGAGTTTTACTTCTTCTTTTCCAATCTGTATTCCTTTGATTTCTTTATCTGCTCTGATTGCTGTGGCCAAAACTTCCAAAACTATGTTGAATAGTAGTGGTGAGAGTGGGCACCCTTGTCTTGTCCCTGATTTCAGGGGGAATGCTTCCAGTTTTTCACCATTGAGGATAATGTTTGCTGTGGGTTTGTCATATATAGCTTTTATTATGTTGAGGTATGTTCCTTCTATTCCTGCTTTTTGGAGGGTTTTTATCATAAATGGATGTTGAATTTTGTCAAAGGCTTTCTCTGCATCTATTGAGATAATCATGTGATTTTTATTTTTCAATTTGTTAATGTGGTGTATTACATTGATCGATTTACGAATATTGAAGAATCCTTGCATCCCTGGGATAAAGCCTACTTGATCATGATGTATGATCTTTTTGATGTGTTGTTGGATTCTATTTGCTAGAATTTTGTTGAGGATTTTTGCGTCTAAGTTCATCAGTGATATTGGCCTGTAGTTTTCTTTTTAGTTCAACTCTCACATCTGTACATGACTACTGGAAAAACCATAGCCTTGACTAGACAGACTTTTGTTGACAAAGTAATGTCTCCGCTTTTTAATATGCTATCTAGGTTGGTCAATAACTTCCCTTCCAAGGAGTGAGCATCTTCTAATTTCATGGCTGCAATCACCATCTGCGGTGATTTTGGAGCCCAGAAAGTAAAGTTAGCCACTGTTTTCATGGTTTCCCCATCTATTTGCCATGAAATGATGGGACTGCATGCTATGATCTTACTTTTCTGAATGTTGAGTTTTAAGCCAACTTTTTCACCCTCCTCTTTCACTTTCATCAAGAGGCTCTATAGTTCCTCTTCACTTTCTGCTATAAGGGTGGTGTCATCTGCATATCTGAGGTTATTGATATTTCTCCAGGCAGTCTGGATTCCAGCTTGTGCTTCTTCCAGCCCAGCGTTTCTCATGATATACTCTGCATATAAGTTAAATAGGCAGGGTGACAATATACAACCTTGATGTACTCCTTTTCCTATTTGGAACCAGTGTGTTGTTTTATGTCCAGTTCTAACTGTTGCTTCCTGACCTGCATATAGGTTTCTTAGGAGGCAGGTCAGGGGGTCTGGTATTCCCATCTCTTTCATAATTTTCCACAGTTTATTGTGATCCACACAGTCAAAGGCTTTGGCATAGTCAATAAGGCAGAAATAGATGTTTTTCTGGAACTCCCTTGCTTTTTTGTTGATCCAGTGGATGTTGGCAATTTGATCTCTGGTTCCTCTGTCTTTTCTAAAACCAGCTTGAACATCTGGAATTTTACGGTTCATGTATTGCTGAAGCCTGTGTTGGAGAATTTTGAGTATTACTTTACCAGCATGTGAGATGAGTGCAATTGTGCAGTAGTTTGAGCATCACTAGTGATAAGGAACGTACAGGCTGAAAATACAGAGCTATCAATTTACACTTAGCAAACTGGTGAAACAAATCAAGTCAGACAAAACTAAGAGATGGCAGAGAAATAGAGCACTAATATTGCACTTATTAGTGTTCTGTTGGGTATGTATGTTGGTCCAAGCGACTAGGAAGATAATTTGACCCAATTCAATAAAACTGAAAACATCACCCTATAATGCAGATATTAAGTTATCAGTTATTTGCCAAATTGGTTTTACACATATAAGACAGAGCTTCCCAGGTGGTGCTAGTGGTAAAGAACCCACCTGCCAAAGCAGGAGATATAAGAGATGCAGGTTCGATACCTGGCTCAGGAAGATTTCCTGGAGGAGGACACGGCAGCCCACTCCAGTATTCATGCTTGGAGAATCTCATGGATGGAGGAGGCTGGCAGGCAATAGTCCACAGGGTTGTAAAGAGTTGGACATGACTGAAGTTACTTAGCACACATATATAACACTAGGAGATATGCCAGAAAACAGAAAGAGCATATTGAATCTCTCAGTTTATTTGGAAAAGGTTGAATTAATGGTAAATGAATTTTCAATGCAAAATTCAAGATAGTGGGATAGTAGTTACCCCTGAAAGGATCAGAAAAGAGGAATGGTCCCCAGAGTCAAGCTAGTGACCTCAAGGTAAGCATTGTACGCAGTTCTTAGACTGAGTGGTGAGTCTGTAAAGAGATAATCTGGAGGAATGGAAGTTATGATCCCTGCTCTAAACATCAGAAAATATGTAAATGACCCAGAGAAAATTTTTTTCAATCACATATGGTTTCGATGTTATAGATAACAACGATGAAATAACAGTCTTGCCATTAAATCACTACGATTATATAAAAAATGAGGTTATATGAATCTTTAAAGTGGTAATCTCTCTAAAAACGCTTCTTTGAACATTACATCAGTAATTTCAAGGCTTTAGAAAACAAGTGTGAAGAGATAGGAAAATCCTATTACATTCATAGGAACATCCTATGAAATGATTTCATATTATATATGAAAATATTTACACTTTCATATAAAATAATATTAAAGCAACTTTATTAAGTTTGTACAACAAAATGCACATATTGTAGTATGTAATTTGATGAGTTTCCATACGTGTATAAACCATGAAACTACCAATCAAAATAATAGATCTACTGACAAAAAAATTTCCTTGGCGTCTTTTTTAATGTATGCTTTACATATTTACCCACTCCTCAAATCCCAGGCAACAACTAATCTGCTGTCACCATGAATTAGTTTGCATTCTTCTATTATTTTGTATATGTTCAACTACCCATATATATGCTTTTTACCTATCTTCTTTCTTTAGACATATTTGAGATTTATTCATGTTGCATATGTTAATCATTCCATCCTTTGCACTCTTCTGTTACTTTGTATGAAAATAGTACAGTTTATTTACACTTTGTTAATGGAGAAAGAAATGACAACCCACTCCAGTGGGTTGCCTGGAGAATCCCAAGACAAAAGAGCCTGGCAGGCTACAGTTCTTGAGGTCACAAAAAGTCAGCCATGACTGAGCACACACATGGATGCACTATTGTTCATTAAAGTTTTCTTACAATATTTAGTTTAATTACTTGTTCATTGATTTTTTCTTACATTATTTAGTTTATCTTTAATTACATCCAATTTATTTTCAACTTCGACATTGTAATTTTCATCTCTAGAAGTCTGAAAGTCTGATTTGCATTATTTTTGATCTTTGTTGCTACTTTTTAGACAGAAACAATAACAATATAATAATTCTTTTAATGTCAGTGCTTAACTATTTCTAATACTTGCTTGGTAACTTGTCACTGGTTCTTTGACACTGAACATAATGGGTAGGATATATATATTGATTTCTACAAATATTCTTATACTTAATTTTGAGATTTATTAAAATTCCTTAGAAACTTGATCCTCTGGATCTAGTTTATAAGAAATTCCTTTTGATCCTCTAGTTCTAATTTACAAGACTTGTAATTTGGAACTTTTGCAGTGTTTTGCTTTAGGCTGATTATTTCCTACTACTGTGGCAAAACCCTCCATGTACAATACATCATAACCTTTGAGATTTTCCAATCTGGGAGGTGAGATCATGCACTGTGACTGTCCTTGTGTGAAGGCCGTGCCTTGTTACACCCAATCCTTCAGGTGGATTTCCCTGACCTCAGGCACATATACTGGTCAGGATTCAGCCAAATCCTTAAGGGGTCTTTTCTCATCATCTGAAATTCTCTCTCAATGTGCAGTAATGCACTGTTTTATGCAAAATTGGGTTTAAAACATTAATTTACAGTCAGAATGCTTATGTGCTTATATTACCAGTGATAAGTTTCTTACAGTAGTAAAAATTACATAGTGTATATTATGATCAAAGGGCAATTTTCACCCTATAGTCAAGTCATTTCAAATCATTTTGGCTCCAAACATATTAAATCCTGCTTCAAAAGCAGTAAGGTTTCCTTCTATATAAGACATGTAATAATTTTCTTATACATAAGTCCAGACAAATATATATTTATCATTTTTTCTAGGTTATCCATCCATCATGTGCTCAGTTGTGTCTGACTCTTTACAACCGCATGGACCGTAGCCTTCCAGGCCCCTCTGTCCCTGGATTTTCCAGGCAAGGATACTGAAGTGGGTTGTCATTTGCTTCTTCAGGGGATCTTCCCAACCCAGGGATCGAACCCGTGTCTCTTATGAGTCTAGTATTGGCAGGTGAGTTCTTTACCATTTCTAGGGTATACCTTTATATAAGTGTAATTAAACTATAATTGTTCTTTACTAATTTCCCCCTTTTCAATATAAAAATGTTATATTTTCTTACATATGTTTATTATATATTTTAAAATATGTGTTTATATATTCATGTGGCATTATGTATATATTTATACACCATAGACTAGGAATGATTAATTAATTATATCAACTGATAAAATGCTAAACTAGGAAGATCAATTTCTTCTCTAACAGCATCTACCACCTCATCTCTCTTTCAACTTGCAAATCAGGCAATTGTATATGTAAGTCACCATCTAGATTCATCCTTTTAGTCAGAGGGTGTTCAATACTTTTGACACAAACTTCCCTTCACTTCTAAAGGTGGTTCCACACTGAAACCATCTTTTGTTCCAATCTCAGAGTCAATCATTATAGTAAACAAACTGGTAACATGTTTGTGCTAAGTCACTTCAGTTGTGTCCAACTCTTTGTGACCCTATGGATGAAGCCCTCCAAGCTCTTCTATCAATGGGATTCTCCAGGCAAAAGTAGTGGAGTGGGTTGCCATTTCCTTCTCCAGGAGATCTTCCCAAGCCAGGGATCCAATCTGTGATTCTTAGGTCTTCTGCATTAGCATGTTGAAGATGTCTTATTATTCAACAGTTTGCATTAGGCTCATTCAGAGTATAACAAAGTCATTGAGTCATCAAATACACTGAGCCCCTTGACCCAATGGATAGACATTTCCAGAATCTCTAGTGACAGGATAAGACTGTATTTATTAAAAAGCTGTCCTGATGCAGCCTAGCATCTCACTGACACATCACAATAGCCCTCCAAAGAAGACAGGATTTTCCCAGTTTTAGAGATGAAGATCTATGAATTAAAAGACATTAAGGAATCTGCCTTTAGGAAGCAATCAACAAATAACACTACTGACATTTTTATCCAGCTGTTTATTTGAGTTGGCCAGAAGGTAAAGAATCTGCCTATAATGCAAGAGACCCAGGTTCAATCCTTGGGTCAGGAAGATCCCCTGGAAAAGGGAATGGCAACCCACTCCAGTATTCTTGGCCGGAGTGTCCCATGGACAGAGGAGCCTGGTGGCCTATGGTCCACGGGGTCACAAAGAGTCAGACAGGACTGAGTGACTAACACTTTTCTTTTTTGAGTTTGTCATTGTATGAGACTGATAGTTTGAAGTTGTTTTAAACTGATTGACTATTACTCAAAATAAGTTCTCAGTAGGAATAAGAATTTCATTGGCACATCAGTTGTCTTTCATCTGCCTGCAATGGTATTTAAACAAACTCTTGCAAGAAAATTCAATGAAACACACATGAAGGTTTTTCCTTTCTCTTTTTCTCTTTCATACAACTTAAAATTTAAATATTTTTTCTTGAAAGAAATGCGATAAAGTATTTTAATAAATATACCCCTGATTTTATGGTAAATGCTATACTTCTTATATTCTCCATATATCCATTTAAATTCATGTTCTGCTATGCTTATGATCTGTTCTTATTTCAGCCTTCAGACATAAGCCATGATTCTTAAAGTAATAATTATTAAAAACTGGTCTCAAGTTATAATAAAATAGGAACTGCAAAACACTCTGCCCTTGATCTTTAGGAAAAGTTAAAAAGCATCGAGAATAAATCTGCATGCCAGTTTCAGAGGGTTGCCATTTTGATAAAAAATTTATACCAGTGTGCTTAACCTAGTATTAAGGTAGTCTTGATTCCCTCTTTAAATATAATGTTTCTAATTATCAGTAATTAAAACAAATTTTGGGACATAGCTCTTATTAACTAAGACAAATGCTACATGTGAAGTAGCATGACCTTTTCATTACTGCTTTGTCAGGACATTTCTCCAGAGACATATATTCCTTTTCAAAGCTTTCTATGTCTTTAAAGAGCTCAGTAAGGTATAGTTTGTTTCTGGTGTGACTCTCAGCTTGTACATCAAAAAGAGGATTAATAATTTACTATAGACTGCAAGATATTGCAGTGTGAGTTAAATAACAAAAGAGAATTTTTATTGTAGAAAGATAAATCATACCCACTTGATAGGACTACCTTAAACGCAGGAAGAATTTTATGTGTGGTAATAATTTGGGATTTTATTTCACTAAATATGCTCAGAATGTTTATATATCAATATTTCAGAACTCATCTGGTATAAAATGTCCTAGTAGAATATTCACATTGAACCAGGATTGGACAGTTTCCCACAGTATGGGATGAGAAAAGTATGTTTAAATTTCATCATTGCAATCCCAGGAATAAAGCTTAATTTTGGGTTCCTGCTTAAAGCTCAGACCAATAGAAGTAGCCAGTGTGTCCAGCAGCATATTCAGGCCTTTCTCCTACTTCTTTCTTTTAAGTCATTGTCACCGAATTAGTGATGATAATTTAATAAAAGAAAAACAATAATGAAAATAGAGTGAATTACTTTAATCAGAAATGGCATAAAGAATTATAAAAGAACATTTGTATAATACTCAGGATGGGCTTTCAACTCCAGAATCTTATAGAATTTATGTAATGATTGATGTTCTTGAATAGGAGGAAATAGATCTGGGAAGAAGAATAAACTTTAGCATCCTGTGTTTATTTGTACCTACTATTTCCTTGATATAGTTTCACAAAACAGAAAAGTAAACATAATTAGCAAAAACAAAAATAAGAACTCAGTACCTAGAACTTTGTAAAAGACTTTCAGATCATTGCACCATATACAGAAAGACAGCATTCACTGCATAAATGTGAAAAGGTGGGAGGTTCAATTGGTTCCCCTTGCCACTGATTCCAATCACAAGAATTTTATTTTTCCAGTGATGGAATGTGGTGGGCCAGCACCACACCCAGTCTCCAAACCAGTCCTGAGCTCTGAATCTCCAACACACCTGAGAGATGTAATCTTTCCTGCCATTTCTTTAGGCAAGGCTGTCACAGTCACCAGCAATTGTAGCCACAATAGATGGTGAGCTGGTGAGCCCTAAGGGCACTTAGAAGAAGAATGCCAGCTATCAGACTGTAGCCAGTCTCTACAGGGGGTGCCAAGCCAGCTCAGGATGTGAAAAACATAGGATTCTGGCCTCAGAATAGCTGAGATGCATATCAAAGAAATGATTTCAGTGAGCCCAGTCTCTTACATATTCTCATACACAGAAAAAGTGCTAAATTCCTTAACTTGAGATATGTGGTTTTCTTTAGCAATAATCTTTTGATGTTAAGACTACCTATCTTTGTTACAAACCTCTATATCACCTGGCTGTTTCTCTCTTGTCCTGGAAGCATTTCTCTCAGGGTCACTTGAGATGCTAGCTCTTGGTCTGGAGGCCCTAAAAATTCACACCAAATAAAACAGAATTCTCAACTTTCAGGCTGTGAATATTTTTAAAGTCTGCAACCTCATTGTGGTTTTGATTTGCATTTCTCTGATAATGAGTGATGTTGAGCATCTTTTCATGTGTTTGTTAGCCATCTGTATGTCTTCTTTGGAGAAAGGTATGTTTAGTTCTTTGGCCCACTTTTTGATTGGGTAGCTTATTTTTCTGGAATTGAGCTGCAGGAGTTGCTTGTATATTTTTGAGATTAATTCTTTATCATTACTTTGTTTGCTATTGTTTTCTCGCAGTCTGAAGGCTGTCTTTTCACCTTGCTTATAGTTTCCTTTCTTGTGCAGAAGATTTTAATTTTAATTAGGTCTCATTTGTTTATTTTTGCTTTTATTTCCAATATTCTGGGAGGTGGGTCATAGAGAATTCTGCTGTGGTTTCTGTTGGAGAGTGTTTTGCCAATGTTTTCCCCTAGGAGTTTTATAGTTTCTGGTCTTACGTCTAGATCTTTAATCCATTTTGAGTTTATTTTTGTGTATGGTGTTAGAATGTGTTCTAGTTTCATTGTTTTACAAATGATTGACAGTTTTTCCAGCACCACTTGTTAAAGAGATTGTCTTTTCTCCATTGTATATTCTTGCCTCCTTTTATCAAAGATAAGGTGTCCATAGGTGTGTGGATTTATCTCTGGGCTTTCTATTCTGTTCTGTTGATCAGCAGACAAACGGATAAGAAAGCTGTGGTACATATATATATACACAATGAAATATCACTCAGCCATTAAAAAGAATGCATTCGAAACAGTTCTAATGAGGTGGATGAAACTGGAGCCTATTATACAGAGTGAAGTAAGCCAGAAAGAAAAACACCAATACAGAATACTAATGCATATATATGGAATTTAGAAAGATGGTAATTCTAACCCTATATGTGAGACAGCAAAAGAGACACAGATGTATAGAACAGTCTTTTGGACTCTATGGGAGAGGGCGAAGGTGGGATGATATGGGAGAATGGCATTGAAACATGTAAATTATCACTTGTGAAACAAATTGCCAGTCCAAGTTCAATGCATAACACAGGGTGCTCGGGGCTGGTGCACTGGGTTGACCCAGAGGGATGAGATGGGGAGGGAAGTGGCGGGGGGTTCTGGAAGGGGAACACATGTACACCCATGACAGATCATGTCAATGTATGGCAAAACCAACATAGTATTGGAAAGTAAAAATAAATAAATAAATAAAGGGGAAGAATTTTTTTTAAAAGTCTGCAACCCTTTCCCACTAGCTTTGTTTACTGCATTTTTAAATACCAGAATATCCTAACTTCAATATCATATAGTTTTACCTTTTCTTGTGAAGTGAAAACATTAAATAAATAACAGTATTGCCATTAAAATTGGAACATGATGATAATAGTATCATAGCATGATGACAGTTATGAAAATAAAAAAGCATATGCATAATTACTTATGGAAACACATAGGAAAATGGCTAAAAGAGCACACAGAAATAAGGGCATATCCTTGGGAAGGAGATGAAACCTAATGGGATGAAATGGAATTTCAGTTCTTTTGTCTTAAATACTTTTTAAGTTGAAACATACAGAGTTTTCAGTTAAAATACATAAAGCAAGGACTTCCCTGGTTGTTCAGTCGTTGTGACTCTGTGCTTCCAAAACTAGGGACTCAGGTTTGATCCCTGGTGGGGTAAGTAAAATCCCACATGCTGTGAGGTGTGTTCAAAAAGAAAAAAAAAGTATATCAAGCAAATGGTAAGCAAAATGGAGTGCCCTAAAAGTAACAGTAATTACAAAGATTTAATTGTAAACTTAGGTGTAAACATCAGAAACACTGAAAATACACCATGCTATTTGAATATGTAGATGTGATTGCTACTTCAGCTTTGTTCTATAATTGAAGTCCAAAGGCTCGCCATACAGTGTTAGAATTCTTTTATCTCTCTGGTATATATGTAAGCATTATATCTAAATGAAACAAACTCAGTGCTTATGAACAGCATCTGTTCCAAATTCCACAAATTCCTTAATATTAAAACTCAAAAACAACATGAAAAGGGCTTTACAAATCAACCATAACCCTGATTTTAAGGCTGCCCTACTAAAATGCTTAAAAACAATGACCTGAAGCCTTTTTGTAAGGTCTAGCTTTCTAGGTCTTTTGCTGAAAGAATAACCCTGTTACATGTACTGAGAGCATTAAAATTCCCAGGAAAATGGGAGGGATGCTATCACCACATATAATACAATAAAGAGATTTTTATTCCCTTTAGAGAAAGTCTTCTGACATTTTTTCTCTTGCCCAGTGAACTATGCATATTATATATATATATATATATATATATATATATATATATATATATATATATATATATATATATATATAGTATTTGCTTTGTTACTTGCCTGTAACTGAGTGCTATACTACTGAATGAGTCCCTGGTGTCACTTAGTTTTCTGTGTGAGGAAGCTGTGCAGAAATTCTCTCACTAAGGCCAAACTGTTTATTTCTATGATCAACGACAGCAAGCTCTATTTTAAAACTAAATCAAATGAGTACCTTTAAAATATACAACTATATGTATAGATACACCTGTACATCTTAGGATAGATCAGAATATTCATGTATATCTCACCATTTCTATATCTACATCTAAATCTGTGTTTACTTCTTTGTATCTCCTAAAGAGGAAAAGACCACCGAATGCCAGCATTAAAAGTTATTGTTCACTTGATATACTGTCAGCAAGTTAGTAAAGGCCTCTTGTCTTGAAAAGAACCTAATCTTATCTTCCGGACAAAGCCATAATTTTTCCTTTGGGTCTAAATTCATCTAATGAAAGCATTGTTTAACTAAACACAGAAATACACACATACACATACATGCACACACAGCTTTTTTTTTTTAGGCCAGTCTTTATCTCATATTCTTTAGTGTAAATACTTTCACATTTTATTTAAAAGTTAAAGCTGAAAAATGCATCCAGTGTTCATAGGTAGAAGAAATAGCATCATGAATGTGTAAAAAGATAAAAGTTTGGAATATCAGAGGTCCCAAGGCACAGTGTGCATTTTTTGTAAACATTTATTCTCATATAAAATTTTAAGTCTGTTCTAAATAGTTAAGATTTATATTTATGAATGAAGAGAAGTCCAACATTGCTGTAGCTTGATGATGATGGTCAGTTTTGCAAACTTTTACACTATTGCTATATTTGCCTTTTCCCAGAAGACTAACAAGGGATTTTGCAAGAAGCATTTATATTTTAATGTAAAAAAGACACACAGGTACAAAAAAGGAAATACAGATCAATGGAACAAGATAGGGAGCCCAGAAATAAACCCATGCACATACAGTCAATTAATCTACAAAAAAGGAGTTAAGAATATACAATGAACAAAAACAGTCTCCTCAATAAATGATTCTGGGAAGCTAGATAACTACATGTAAAAGAATGAAATTAAAACATTATCTAACAACACAGACATACAAATAACCTCAAAATGAATTAAAGACGTAAATGTAAGACTGGATACTGTAAAACTCCTAGAGGAAAACATACCCAGAACCTCTTTGATATAAATCATGGCAATATCTTTATGAATTTGATTCCTAGAGTAATGGAAATAAAAATAAACAAATGGGACCTAGTTAAACTTAAAAACTACTGCTCAGCAAAGGAAACCAAAAACAAACTGAAATGACAACCTACAGAATGGGGGAAAATATTGCCAAATGATGTGATTAATCTCCAGGGATTAATCTCTAAAATATAAAAACATCTCATGATGTTTAATATAAAAAATAAAAACAACAACCCAATCCAAAAATGGGCAGAAGACCTAAATAGCCATTTCTCTGAAGAAGACATACAGATGGCCAACAGACACGTGAAAAGATGCCCAGCATTTCTAATTATTAGAGAAATGCAAATCAAAACTATAGGGAAACACCACCTCACACCAGTCCAAATGGCCATGATCAAAAATGTACAAATAACAAAGGCTGGAAAGGGTGTGGAGAAAAGGGAACCCTCCTAAGCTGTTGGTGGGAATGTAAACTGCTGCAACCAGCGTGGAGAACAGTATGGAGGTTCTTTCAAAAACTAAAAATAGAGCTACCATATGACCCAGCAATACCTTTCCTGGGCATAAATCCAGAGAAAATCATAATTTACAAAGATACCACGCACCCCGAATTTCAGTGCAGCACTTTTATAATAGCTGAGATATGGAAGCAATCTAAATGTCCATCAACAGAGGAATGGATAAAGAAGAGGTGGTACGTGTATACAAGGGCATATTTTTCAGGCATAAAAAATGAATGAAATAATGACACTTGCAGCAACATAGATGGACACAGACATTATCATACTAAATGAAGTAAGCCAGACAAAGACAAACATCATATGGTATCGCTTATATGTTGATTCTTTTAAAAAAGAGATACAAACTAACTTACATACAAAACAAAACAAACCTAAAGACATGGAAAACAACCTTATGGTTACCAAAGGGGAAAAGCAGGGGGACTAAATTAGAAGTTTTGGATTAAAATGTACACACTACTATATGAAAAATATACAGCTGTCAAAGACATACAATGTAGCACCAGAAATTAATATTTTGCAGTATCCTCTAAGGAAAAAGAGTCTGAAAAAAACAGAGACGTGTGTGTGTGTGTGTGTGTGTGTGTGTGTTTAGTTGCTAAGTTGTGTCTGATGCTTTGTGACCACATGGACTGCAGCCCTGCCAGGCTCCTCTGTCCATGGATTTCCCAGGCAAGAATACTGGATCAGGTTGCCATTTCCATCTCCAGGGCACCTTCTGCACCCAGGGCTTGAACCTTCACCTCCTGCATTGACAAATAGATTCTATAGTACAGAGCCTCCAGGAAAGCCCAGAGATACATATGGATATATATAAAATTGGCTTAAAGCTCAACATTCAGAAAACTAAGATCATGGCCTCTGGTCCCGTAACTTCATGGGAAATAGATGGGTAAACAGTAGAAACAGTGTCAGATTTTATTTTGGGGGGGCTCCAAAATCACTGCAGATGGTGATTGTAGCCATGAAATTAAAAGACGCTTACTCCTCAGAAGGAAAGTTATGACCAACCTAGATAGCATATTGAAAAGCAGAGACATTACTTTGCCAACAAAGGTCCATCTAGTCAAGGCTATGGTTTTTCCAGTAGTCATGTATGGATGTGAGAGTTGGATGGTGAAGAAAGCTGAGCACTGAAGGATTGATGCTTTTGAACTGTGGTGCGGGAGAAGACTCTTGAGAGTCCATTGTACTGCAAGGAGATCCAACCAGTCCATCCTAAAGGAGATCAATCCTGGGTGTTTATTGGAAGGACTGGTGTTGAACCTGAAACTCCAGTACTTTGGCCACCTCATGCGAAAGGTTGACTCATTGGAAAAGACCCTAATGCTGGGAAGGATTGGGGGCAGGAGGAGAAGGGGGCAACAGGATGAGATGGCTGGATGGCATCACTGACCCTATGGACATAGGTTTGGGTAGACTCTGGGAGTTGGTGATGGACAGGGAGGCCTGGCATGCTGCAATTCACGGGGTTGCAAGGAGTCAGACACGACTGAGTGACTGAACTGAACTGATATATATATATCTGTTATATATATATATATATATTCAGTTATATATATGTATAACTGAATCACTTTGCTGTACACCTGTGATTAACACATTGTAAATCAACTATACTTCAATAAAAATGAAATATTAATTCAAAAAACAAAATTTTAAATAAGCTACAAGTGATTTGACTCCAAGCAAAGTAAGCAATAATTCAAGTATCAGCCTTTATATATCTCCATTATATAAGGCTCTTCAAGTGACCCCTGCTCTCTACCCACTGTTTGCTCCTACCTCTATCTCTAGTCTAGGCCTCAGTCTGATTCCAAACACTACAAGTGCACAGCTTGCATTGTGAAGTCTTGGAGAAGGAAAATCCCAGTTTTATTGTTTAATAGCCATATGAGTATTCTGAACTTAATTTTGTCCTCCTACACTTTTCTGTTGAAATCTTAATTCTGTACCTGCACAGAGAGAAAGCCATGAGAGAACCCAATGAGAAGGCAGTCATCTCAAAGCCAAGGACGGACTGCTCAGGAGAAACCAACTCGCCTTAAATACCAGCCTCCAGAACGTGAGGTTGTCTTTTAAACAACCAGGTCTGTGGTATTTTGTGATGGCAGCACTAGTAAACTAACACAAGACCCTGAAACATCTCTGAATCTAAACTACTTTAGCTATTTATATAACTTATAATTACAATAGATTGTATGGACTAACGACTGAAATAATCTAGAGACAATGATGTACATACCTATAAATTTTATTTTCTCTTGGTATGTTTTTCCTGCTACTTCGAAGTCCAATTAACTACTCAGTGAACTCATTCCCAGGGCTTCCCTGATGACTCAGAGGTAAAGAAACCACCTGCCAATTCAGGAGACATGGATTTGATCTCTGGGTTGGGAAGATCCCCTGAAGAAAGAAAAGGCAACCCACCCCAGTATTATTGCCTGGAAAATCCCTCAGACAGAGGAGCCTGGCAGGCTATACTCCATGGGATTGCAAAGAGTTGGGCACAATTTAGCAACTAAACAACAACAAACAATCCAATCAGTGGTTCATGTTACAAAATAAGGAGAGAAAATGAAAAGAGAAAAAGTTAATAGTCCAAGGCATCTAGAGAAAGTTTGCTTACATAAAATTTACAAAATATTATTCAAATAATATCTTGTTTTATTTTTACTTTCCTCTAGTTCTGGTAATACTGTTTTTCATGAATATGACTGTTGGAATATTACATTTTTAATGAAAAATTTTGAAATGAATAACACCCTTAGAAATTCTTACAGTATTACAATGTAAGTAAATATAAAAGGAAAATAACTTCATCTTGTTGTATAAGCAATTAATGCCTTTTTGGTCTCATATTCAAATGTCAGTTTGTTGGGGCCTCCAAATCTTCTCCCTGGAACTTGTGAGTATATTCAAGTGTGCTGTCAAGTCAAGATCTTTCTCTGCCCCCGTTTGCCTCACTTCATAGTCCCATAGACACCTTACAGTTTTTTCTTGACAAAAAGCTGATAATTATGATTAATCCCTCACATTATTTCCCCTCCCATTTCACAAGTTAGTTCCACCTTCAGAATGTGACCACCCACCCTACCTCCATCTCCATCAGTTCTGATTCAAATCTTCCCTGAATTATTTTAATTGCATTAACTTAACTATTTTAATAGATACACATCTGTTACTGCCCTTACCCTCTTTCTGACTCCTTCCTCACAATATGTTCTTTTCAGTCCTTGAATAGAATCCTGGAAAGAATCAGACCACACACCTCAGCTCTCCTCCAGCAAGGGAGCTTTGCCTCACAGGGCAGTCCACACATGCTCTCTTTCTCCATCCATTTCCCCAAAGCAGGTTGAATCCACACTTGATCCCCATTGTCTCTAATTAAAGGTAGAGAGGAGAAAGGAACTGATACTTTCTACATCTGGTGATTCTAGGCTACGTTTTTACTTCTGTGTGTGCCCACGTGCACACACACTTGGTTGTGTCCACCGCGTTGTGATCCCATGGACTGTAGCCCACAAGGCTCCTCTGTCCATGGATTTCTCCAGGCAAGAATACTGGCTTGGGCTGCTATTTCCTTCTCCAGAGGATCTTCCCAGCCCAGGGACTGAACCTGAGCCTCCTGCCTCTTCTACATTGAAAGGCAGATTCTTTACCTCTGCACCTCTTGGGAAGCCCATCTTTACATACATGAAATTATTACACTCATTTCCTAGACAATGAAACCAGTGAGCATCTGGACAAGTGTCAATCTAGCTAACTAGTAGCAGCACTGGGATTCAAACCAAGATAAATCTGGAGCCAGTCTCCACACACTAGCTACCACATGCTACCTTGAAGACATCCTTTAGTGCTTCCCATTGGCCTCACTGGTATTCCAGAATGACTGTTCTGGCAGCTAGTAAGAGGATGTGTTTAGGAAGCAAAAAAAAAGCAGAATTTGGAGACCATATCTTTATTTGTGAAATAGAAATAAACATTTCTACCATGGAATGCTCTTTAATTATATCAAAGAATCCAGATAAAGAAGTTAGCACTTCTTTAGAAGACTAAGTTAACACTTCTTTAAAAGACTAAGAACACATACCCAGAAACACACTTTGCTACTTCTCTTATCCTCTTTCTCACTCAGTTCAGTCCAGTCACTCAGTCATGTCTGACTTTGCAACCCCATAGAATGCAGCACTCCAGGCTTCACTGTCCATCACCAACCCCCAGAGCTTCCTCAGACTCATGTCCATCGAGTTTGTGATGCCATCCAACCATCTCATCCTCTGCCCTCCCCTTCTCCTCCTGCTTTCAATGTTTCCCAGCATCAGGGTATTTTTAAATGAGACAGTTCTTCCCATCAAGTGGCCAGAGTATGGGAATTTCAGGTTCAGCATCAGACATTCCAATGAATATTCACGACTGATTTCCTTTATGATGGCCTGGTTGTATCTCCTTGCAGTCCAAGGGACTCTCAAGAGTCTTCTCCAACACCACAGTTTAAAAGCATCAGTCTTTTGGCACTCAGTTTTCTTTTTGGTCCAGCTCTCACATCCATAGATAACTACTGGAAAAACCATAGCTTTGACTAGATGGATCTTTGTTGGCAAAGTAATGTCTCTGCGTCTTAAAATGCTGTGCAGGTTTGTCATAGCTTTTCTTCAGAGGAGCAAGTGTGTTTTAATTTCATGGCTGCAGTCACCATCTGCAGTGATTTTGGAACCCAAGAAAATAAAATCTGTCACTGTTTCCATTTTTTCCCCATCTATTTGCATGAAGTGATGGGACCAGATGCCATGATCTTTGTTTTTTGAATGTTGAGTTTTAAGCCAGCTTTTTCACTCCTCTTTGACTTTCATCAAGAGACTCTTTAGTTCTTCTGTGCTTTCTGCCCTAAGGGTGGTGTTATCTGCTTACCTGAGGCTGTTGATATTTCTCCTGGCAATCTTTATTCTAGCTTGTGCTTCATCCAGCCCTGCATTTCACATGCTGTACTCTACATAGAAGTTAAATAAGCAGAGTGACTATATACAGCCTTGACGTACTCCTTTTCCAGTTTGGAACCAGCCCATTCTTCCATGTTTGGCTCTAACTGTTGCTTCTTGACCTGCATACAGGTTTCTCAGGAGGCAGGTCAGGTGGTCTGGTATTCTCATCTCTTTCAGAATTTTCCACAAGTTATTGTGATGCACAGAGTCAAAAGCGTTGGCATAGTCAATAAAGCAGAAGTAGATGTTTTTCTAACTCTCTTGCTTTTTTGATGATCCAACGGATGTTGGCAATTTGACCTTTGGTTCCTCTGCCTTTGTAACTGTCCAGCTCTCACAACTGTACATGACCACTGGGAAGACCATAATTATTTATTGTATAAATTTAATGAAAGAGGAAAATATTTATATCTGTTTTTGTGCAAATAAAGATGTTAAAAAATAAGATCAATGAGTCTCTGGCCATATAGTTGGCCAATTGTGTCTTCTGCCTGTAGTGTTAAGAGCTTTTAGTATGTCTCAGGTGATTGATCATTTGCAATAGAAGTCAAAATTGTCATCATATGATTGCACAGATTTCCTTGGACAGCAATAAAACAGAAAACTGATGCTGTTTGATATTTTTCACAGTTGTTCCTTTATGGAAAATAAACTTTAAAAATGCCATTATGGAATGTAGTGAAGTGATCTAAATATTTGCAGTTATAAGAAAAGGTTCAAGAATGGTGTATTTGGCAAGTATTTCTAAATTGTACACAAATTGTTAAAAACTAATAAAATACCATTTGTTATTAAAAAAAAGAAAATATCCAAAAAGTTGTTGGTAATTTTTCTTTATCTCTCTTTTTCAATATTGTTTGAATATAGTTTTATAATTTAATATGATGTTTTACTCTATTTTTTATATTAGTTCAATATTTTAAAAAAAGAATCACAGGTCCTTTGGTTCTCATCAATTAGACAAAAATTTTGGCTGCATATATTTAAATCTATCTATTTTTTGTATGGTTGTAAAATAAGGGAAGTTTTAGGACAATATTTACCTTGAAGATATTTGAGTTGTTGAAATTAAGTCTTTTCTTAGAAATATGATTTCTACTGCCAAGATAAGAGCAGAGAGTAGTACAGGGAATTTTTATTTTATTATTATTTTTCTTTCCAGTGGTATTTTTTTTCCAGTGAGGTATCAGGAAATTCCCCAGATTAATAAAACATCAGTATTAAAAATATAATAAATAATTATAGTATAAAATCAAATTACATAGGAGTTGAAAAATATCCTCTCTTCATTAAAACTTTTTAGGAATGGAAAGTTTATAAGGGATTATCTCTTGAATGCTGGAGAAAAATCATACCCCATACTCCGTAACCAAAAATAACATTATTGAAGACAAACAGCATTACTCAGTGTAATGATAAGGCTGACCATTCATAGGACAAATTGTATGAAAAAGTTAAGCCATTTATGACATATATGTGTGTGTGTCTCTCTATGTATTTTACATAGTCATATATATATATATACACACATATATATAGTAAAATCCATTTAATGCCATCATTTGGTGGTGTCAATGAAAATTCTTATTTTTAATTAGATTCAATTATTATTAGATTATTTTTTAGATATACCAATGGGTTTTTTTAATTTATTTTTTAATTGAAGGATAATTGCTTTACAGAATTTTGTTGTTTACTGTCAAACCTGAACATGAATCAGCCATGGCTATACATATAGCCCCTCCCTCTTGAGCCTCCCTCCCATCTCCCTGCCCATCCCACCCCTCTAGGTTGATACAGAGCCCCTGTTTGAGTTTCCTTAGACATACAGCTAATTCCTGTTGGCTGTCTATTTTACATAGGGTAATGTAAGTTTCCATGTTACTCTCTTCATATATCTCACTCTCCCCCTCCCTCTTCCCATCCATAAGTCTGTTCTCTAAGTCTGTTTCTCCATTGCTGCCCTGTAAATAAATCCTTTGGTATCATCTTTTAAGATTCCGTATATATGCATTAGTATACAACATTTATCTTTCTGTTTCTGATTTATTTCACTCTATAAGAGGCTCTAGTATCATCAATCTCATTAGAACTGACTCAAATGCATTCCTTTACATGGCTGAGTAATATTCCATTGTTTATATGTACCACACTTCTTTATCTATTTATCTGTTGATGGACATCTAGGTTGCTTCCATGTTCTAGCTATTGTAAATAGTGCTGCAATAAACACTGGGGTACATGTGTCTGTTTCAATGTTTAATTCCTCAGGATATATGACTAGGACTGGGATTTTTGAGTCATATGGTGGTTTTATTCCTAGTTTTTAAAGCAATCTCCATACTGCCTTCCATCATGGCTATATCAACTTGCATTCCTACCAACATTTCAAGAGTGTTCCCTTTTCTCCACACCCTTGCCAGCATTTACTGTGTGTAGGCTTTTTGATGATGGCCATTCTGACTGGTGTGAAGTGATATCTCATTGTAGTTTTGATTTGCATTTCTGTAATAAAGAACGATGTTGGGCATCTTTTCATGTGTTTGTTAGCCATGTGTAAGTCTTCTTTGGAGTAACATCTTTTTAGGTGTTTTCCCCAATTTTTCATTGGTTGATTATTTTTCTGGTATTGAGTTATATGAGCTGCTTGTATATTTTGGAAACTATCCCTTTGCCAGTTGTTTCATTTGCTGTTATTTGCTTCCATTCTAAGGGTTGTATTTTTATGTTGCTTATAGTTTTATTTGCTGTGCAAAAGCCTTAAGTTTAATCAGGCCCCACCTGTTTACTTTTGCTTTTGTTTCCATTACTCTAGGAGATGGGGCAGAGAGGATCTTACTTCCATTTATGTCATCAAATGTTCTGCCTATGTTTTCCTGTAAGAGTTTTATAGTTTGTGGTCTTACATTTAGGTATTTAATCCATTTTGAATTTATCTTTCTGTATGATGTTAGTTCGGTTCAGCTGCTCAGTCATGTCTGACTCTTTGGGACACAATGAACTGCAGCACTCCAGGCCTCCTTGTCCATCACCAACTCCCAGAGTCTACCCAAATCCATATCCACTGAGTCGGTGATGCCATCTAACCATCTCATCCTCTGTCGTCCCCTTCTCCTCCTGCCCTCAATCTTTCCCAGCATCATGGTCTTATCAAATGAGTCAGCTCTTTGCATCAGGTGGCCAAATTATTGTAGTTTCAGCTTCAGCATCAGTCCTTCCAATGAAGACCCAGGACTGATCTTCTAGGATGGACTGGTTGGATCTCTTTGCTGTCTAAGGGACTTGCAAGAGTCTTCTCCAACACCACAGTTCAAAAGCATCAATTTCTCAGTGCTCAGCTTTCTTTATAGTCCAGCTCTCACATCCATACATGACCACTGGATAAAACATAGCCTTGACTAGACAGACCTTTGTTGACAAAGTAATGTCTCTGCTTTTTAATATGCTGTCTAGGTTGGTCATAACTTTCCTTCCAAGGAGTAGGCATCTTTTAATTTCATGGCTGCAATCACCATCTGCAGTGATTTTGGAGCCCCCCAAAATAAAGTCAGCCACTGTTTCCAATTTCCCCATCTATTTTCTATGTAGTGATGGGACCAGATGCCATGATCTTAGTTTTCTTAATGTTGAGCTTTAAGTCAATGTTTTCACTCTCCTCTTTCTCTTTCATCAAGAGGCTCTTTTGTTCTTCTTTACTTTCTGCTATAAGGGCAATGTCATCTGCATATCTGAGGTTATTGATATTTCTCTCAGCAAGCTTGATTCCAGCTTGTGTTTCATCCAGCCCAGTGTTTCTCATGATATACACTGCATAGAAGTTAAATAAGCAGAAAGACAGTATACAGCCTTGATGAACTCATTTTCTTATTTGGAACCAGTCTGTTTTTCCATGTCCAGTTCTAACTGTTGCTTCCTGAACGGAGTACAGGTTCCTCAAGTGGCAGGTCAGGTGGTCTGGTATTCTCATCTCTTTCAGAATTTTCCACAGTTTATTGTGATCCACACAGTGAAAAGGTTTGGCATAGTTAAAGCAGAAAGAGATGTTTTTCTGGAACTCTCTTGCTTTTTCATGATCCAGCGAATGTTGGCAATTTCATCTCTGGTTCCTCTGCCTTTTCTAAAACCAGCTCGAACATCTGGAAGTTCATGGTTCATGTATTGCTGAAGCCTGTCTTGGAGAAATTTGGGCATTACTTTAATAGTGTGTGAGGGAGGAACTAAGATGGCAGAGGAATAGGACAGGGAGACCACTCTCTCTCCAATAAATATACCAAAAGAACTTTTAAAGGCCAAGCAAACTCCATAAAACAGGATCTGAATGCTGGCAGAGGACATCGGGCATCTGGAGGGGCGGCCCATTGCCGACGAGAGGAGGTAGGAAGAATAAAACAAAAAGAGTAAAGGGAGATACAAAGAGTTGGGGATGGGGATCCATCCCGGAAGGGGAGTCTGGAATAAAAAGGAAAAAAAGAGGAGAAAGGTTTCTGAATACCAGGGAGCATTCTCCCTGGCGGATCTGTGGTGAATCTTGGAGAGCAAGATAGCCGGGAGTAAAAGCAGATTAATAGTTAAGCTCTGCAAGGTACATCTCTGGCTGCAAGGCACAGCGGAGCGGCGGCCCGGGCGCCCCACCCCCCACTAGCCAAAGCAGACTGCTCAGGGAGGGGCGGGCCATGAGCTTAGGGAACGGAGCAGCCTGAGGGACCTAACCCAGGGGGCTAACCGGAGATAGACTGAGGAGTAGCTTTCCCCAGGAAGAGCACCCCCCCGCCCTGCCAGGCCTGCGCACAGAACAAAGGGCGGTGCGGAGTCAGCAGAGACGTGGCCAGCTGGGTGGAGCTGGGCAGTTGCCGGCTGCGGACCGGCCCAGCCCCCGCCAGAGAGCAGCGGGCATAACCCACCCCGGCGAGACTTCCGCAGCCAAATTGCGAGCAGAACTAGGTGCTAACCAAGACTTCTGGGGATTCTGGACGGATCGGCGCTCTACACACCTAAGAAGGTGTGCTCAGCTGCTAGGCTGGGGGAGGGGAGAAGCTGCACTCCCCAAATGTACAGGGCAGACGACCGAGAGCCTGAGCTGAGGGGGCAGGGGAAGCACACTTACCAGGAGAGGGGCAAACCCCAAAGCACTGAATAGACACTGAAGAGACCAGCAAACAGAAGATGCTAAAGCAAGCAGAGGAAACAGCTTTGGAACTGACAGGAATAGCAGATTAAATCCCTGCAGGTGGTGCAGACTGCATAGAAAGGAGTCTATAGACCGTGAGAAGTACAAGCCGGACCAAGGAATTATCTGAAAATGAACTGACCCCTCACTTTACGCATCAGCACCAGAGAAAGCCTTAGTTATAACTGTACTAGGAACATCTTTTAAATTTTTAAAACTTTTTTATACTTTTTTTTTTAGAATTTTTAAGTCCCCTATAAACTTGTTATTTTTTTTCTTTCTTTCCCTTTATTTTTATTTTCCTTTTTCTTTAAATCTCCTCTTTCTCCCTTATTGTATTCTCCATCCTATTTCTTTTCTTACCTTTTATATCTCTACTTTTTCCCCTTTTTAATTTTTAATTGATTGTTTTCTTATTTCCTCTTTATCTTTCTTTCTTTCTTTCTTTTTAATAGTATTTTTGAGAATCCAGTCTTTACTCTAGATTTTTAATCTATGCTTATTAGTATTTGGTATCAGCTTTGTACCTTTAAGGATCCAAGCTCCAGTACCCATTGTTACCTGGGAGTGATATCATTGGCTTGACTGCTCTCTCCCCATTCTTGTCTCTCCTTTTTATTTTTTTCTTCTCCTACCAAGACACCTTCAACATCCCCTTCCCCTGTATATTCTCTTCCCAACTCTGAGACTCTGGTTGAGTGTTACGAGCTGTGAAGAACACTGAAATAACTGACCACTGGCTGGATCTGTCTCTTTCCATCTGACTCCCTCTTTTCTCTCTCTGGTCACTTCTGTCTCCTTCCACCCTCTTCTCATTTCGGTATAACTCTGTGAACATCTCCGAGGGATCCAGCCTGTGGAGAGCACACAGGGGAGCAATCACTGGCCAGTTCACTCCCTCACCATCTGATTACTCTCTTCACCTCCTGGCCCATGCCATGTAACTCTGTGTTTCTGGCAGGGTGTCCCCCACTGTGAAGAAACTTCTCATCACTAAACTAGATGTTCTGCCACCATCAGTGCATAGATGAAGAAGTCTTGAGACTACTGGAAGACAGGAGGCTAAACCCAGATCCTGAGAATTCCAGAAAACTCCTGGATCCAAGAATTAATTAATCGATAGGAACTCATCAAACTCCTCCATACCAAAACTGAAACCAGCCACCCCCCAAGGGCCAACAAGCTCCAGAGTAAGAAACACCAAGCAAATTCTCCAGCAACGCAGGAACACTGCCTGGAGTTTCAATACACAGGTTGACCAAGGTCACACCAAGTCCACTGACACCTCAAAACTCTTTACTGAACACGCCATTGCTAATTACAGTGAGGAAACCCAGATCCACCCACCAGAACACCACACAAGCTTTCCCATCCAGGAAACTTTGACAAACCACACATCCAACCCCTCCCATAGTGAGGAATCCCCTAAATAAAGGGACAACACAGCAAGATAAACAAGATGAAAAGGCAGAGAAATACCCAGCAAGTAAAGGAACAGGATAAATATCCCCTACACCAAACAAAAGACGAAGAGATAGGATGTATACCTGACAAAGAATTCCAAACAATGATAGTGAAAATGATCCAAAACCTGGAAAATAAGTTGGAGTTGCAGCTCAATAACCTGCAGGCAAGGATTGAGAAGATGCAGGTAAGCTTTAACAAGGACTTAGAAGAAATGAAAAAGAGTCAAAATACAATAAATAATGCAATAAATGAGATCAAAAACACCCTGGAGGGAACCAACAGTAGAATAACAGAGATAGAAGACAGGATAAGTGAGGTAGAAGACAGAATGGCAGAAATAAATGAAACAGAAAGGAAAAATGAAAAAAGAATTAAAAGAAATGAGGACAATCTTAGAGACCTCTGGGACAATATTAAACGCACTAATATTCGAATCATAGGAGTCCCAGAAGAAGAAGACAAAAAGAAAGACCATCAGAAAATTGTTGAAGAGATAATTGTTGAAAACTTCCCTAAATTGGGGAAGCAAATAGCCACTCAGGTCCAAGAAACACAGAGAGTCCCAAATAGAATGAACTCCAAGTGGGACACCCCAAGACACATATTAATCAAATTAACAAGTATCAAATATAAAGAGCAAATTTTAAAAGCAGCAAAGGAGAAACAAAAACTAACTCACAAGGGGAATCCCATAAGTATAACAGCTGATCTCTCAACAGAAATGCTTCAGGGCAGAAGGGAATATGAAAACATACTTAAAGTCATGGAAGAAAACAATCTACAACCCCGACTACTGTACCCAGCAAGGATCTCATTTAAATTTGATGGAGAATTCAAAAGTTTTTCAGACAAGCAGAAAGTGAGAGAACTCAGCAACACCAAACCAGCCCTCCAACGAATATTGAAGGACCTTTCCTAGATAGGAAACACGGATGGGGTATATAATCTCAAACCCAAAACAATAAAATAAATGGCAACGGGATCATACTTATCATAATTACCTTAAATGTAAACGGGCTGAATGCCCCAACCAAAATACAAAGATTGGCCAATTGGATACAGAAACAAGACCCCTATATATGTTGTCTACAAGAGACCCACCTCAAACCTAGGGACACATATAGACTGAAAGTTAAAGGCTGGAAAAGCATATTTCATGCGAGTAAAGACCAAAAGAAAGCAGGAGTGGCAATACTCATATCAGATAAAGTAGACTTTAAAATAAAGGCAGTGAAAACAGATAAAGATGGGCATTACATAATGATCAAAGGATCAATCCAGGAAGAAGAAATAACAATTACAAATATTTATGCACCCAACATAGGAGCACCACAATATTTAAGGCAAATGCTAACAAGTATGAAAGGGGAAATTAACAACAACACAATAAGGGTGGGGAATTTAATACACTGCTCACACCAATGGATAGATCAACTAGACAGAAAAGTAACAAGGAAATTCAAACTTTAAATGATAAAATAGACCACTAGACCTAATTGATATCTATAGGTCATTCCACCCCAAAACAAGGAATATCACCCTTTTCTCAAGCGCACATGGGAGCTTCTCCAGGATAGATCACATCCTGGGCCATAAATCTAACCTTGATAAATTCAAAAATATTGAAATCATCCCAAGCATCTTTTCTGACCACAATGCAGTGAGATTAGATATCAACTACAGGAGAAAACCATTCAAAACTTCCAACATATGGAGGCTCAACAACCCACTGCTTAATAACCAACAAATCACAGAAGAAATCAAAAATGAAATACAGTTATGCATGGAAAAGAATGAAAATGAAAACAAAACAGCCCAAAACCTATGGGACACTGTGAAAGCAGTGCTAAGGGGAAAGTTCAGAGCAATACAAGCTCACCTCAGGAAACAAGAAAAAAATCAAATAAATGACCTTACTTTACACCTAAAGCAACTAGAAGGGGAAGAGATGCAGAAGCCCAGGTCTAGTAGAAGGAAAGAAATCTTAAAGATCAGGGCAGAAATAAATGCAAAGGAAACAAAAGAGACCATAGCAAAAATCAACCAAGCCAAAAGCTGGTTCTTTGAGAAGATAAATAAAATTGACAAACCATTAGCCAGACTCATCAAGAAACAAAGGGAGAAGAACCAAATCAACATAATTAGAAATGAAAACGGAGAGATGACAACAGAAAACACAGAAATACAAAGGATCATAAGAGACTATAATCAGCAACTATATGCAAATAAACTAGACAATTTAGATGAAATGGACAAATTCCTAGAAAAGTATAAATTTCCAAGACAAAACCAGGAAGAGATAGATAATATTAATAGACACATTACAAGCATGGAAATTGAAACCGTAATAAGAAATATTCCAAAAAGCAAAAGCCCAGGATCAGATGGCTTCATAGCTGAATTATACCAAAAATTTAGAGAAGAGCTAACACCTATTCTACTCAAATTCTTCCAGAAAATTGCAGAGGAAGGTAAACTTCCAAACTCATTCTATGAGGCCACCATCACCCTAATTCCAAAACCCGGCTAAGATGCCACAAAAAAAGAAAACTACAGGCCAGTATCACTAATGAATTTAGATGCAAAAATCCTTAACAAAATTCTAGCAAACAGAATCCAACAACACATTAAAAAAAATCATACATCATGATCAAGTAAGCTTTATCCCAGGGATGCAAGGATTCTTCAATATTCACAAATCAATCAATGTAATACACGACATTAACAAATTGAAAAATAAAAATCACATGATTATCTCAATAGATGCAGAGAAAGCCTTTGACAAAATTCAACATCCATTTATAATAAAAACCCTCCACAAAGCAGGAATAGAAGGAACATACCTCAACATAATAAAAGCTGTATATGACAAACCCACAGCAAACATAATGCTCAATGGTGAAAAGCTGGAAGCATTCCCCCTGAAATCAGGAACAAGACAAAGGTGCCCACTCGCAGCACTACTTTTCAACATAGTTTTGGAAGTCTTGGCCACAGCAATCAGAGCAGATAAAGAAATTAAAAGAATCCAGATTGGTAAATAAGACGTGTCACTCTCTCTGTTTGCAGATGACATGATCCTCTATATTGAAAACCCTAAAGACTCTACGAGAAAATTACTAGAGCTAATCAGTGAATATAGCAAAGTTTCAGGATACAAAATCAACACACAGGAATCCCTGGCACTCCTATACACTAACAATGAGAAAGCAGAAAGAGAAATTATGGAAACAATTCCATTCACCACCGAAACAAAAAGAATAAAATACTTAGAAGTATTTGTACCTAAAGAAACAAAAGTCTTGTATATAGAAAACTATAAAACACTGATGAAAGAAATCAAAGAGGACACAAACAGATGGAGAAATGTGCCGTGTTCGTGGATTGGAAGAATCAATATAGTGAAAATGAGTATATTACCCAAAGCAATCTATAGATTCAATGCAATTCCTACCAAGCTACCAGAGGTCTTTTTCAAAGAATTAGAACAAATAATTTCTCGATTTGTATTGAAATACAAAAAACCTCGTATAGCCAAAGCAATCTTGAGAAAGAAGAATGGACCTGGAGGAATCAACCTACCTGACTTTAGGCTATACTACAAATCCACAGTCATTAAGACAGTATGGTACTGGCACAAAGACAGAAATATAGATCAATGGAACAGAATAGAAAGCCCAGAGATCAATCCACGCCTCTATGGAAACCTTATCTTTGACAAAGGAGGCAAGAATATACAATGGAGAAAAGACAACCTCTTTAACAAGTGGTGCTAGGAAAACTGGACAGCTACTTGTAAAAGAATGAAACTAGAACACTTTCTAACACCATACACAAAGATAAACTCAAAATGGATCAAAGATCTAAGCATAAGACCAGAAACTATAATACTCCTAGAGGATAACATAGGCAAAACACTCTCTGACATAAACCAAAGCGGGATACTCCATGACCCACCTCCCAGAATATTGGAAATAAAAGCACGAATAAACAAATGGGACCTAATTAAAATTAAAACTTCTGCACAACAAAGGAAACTATAAGCAAGGTGAAAAGACAGTCTTCAGAATGGGAGAAAATAATAGCCAATGAAGCAACAGACAAACAATTAATCTCAAAAATATACAAGCAACTCCTGCAGCTCCATTCTAGAAAAATAAACAACCCAATTAAAAAGTGGGCCAAAGAACTTAACAGACATTTCTCCAAAGAAGACATAAAAATGGCTAACAAAGACATGAAAAGATGTTCAACATCACTCATTATCAGAGAAATGCAAATCAAAACCACAATGAGGTATCACTTTATACCAATCAGAATAGCTGCAATCCAAAAATCTACAAGCAGTAAATGCTGGAAAGGATGTGCAGAAAAGGGAACTCTCTTACACTGTTGGTGGGAATGCAAACTAGTACAGCCACTATGGAAAACAGTGTGGAGGTTCCTTAAAAAACTGCAAATAGTCCTGCCATATGACCCAGCAATCCCTCTGCTGGGCATACACACCGAGGAAACCAGAATGGAAAGAGCCACATGTACCCCAATGTTCATAGCTGCATTGTTTACAATAGCCACGACATAGAAGCAATCTAGATGCCCATCAACTGACGAATGAATAAGAGAGCTGTGGTACATATACACAATGGAATATTACTCAGCATTAAAAAAAATTCATTTGAATCAGTTCTACTCAGATGGATGAAACTGGAGCCCATTATCCAGAGTGAAGTAAGCCAGAAGCAAAAACAACAATACAGTATTTTAACACATATATATGGAATTTAGAAAGACAGTAACGAGAACCCAACATGCGAGACAGCAAAAGGAATGCAGATGTATAGAATAGACTCGTGGACTCTGTGGATGAGGGTAAGGGTGGGATGGTATGGGAGAATGGCATTGAAACATGTTAATTATCATATGTCTAATCAATTGCCAGCCCAGGAATGATGCTCAGGGCTGGTGCATAGAGATTTCCCGGGGGGAGGGAGGAGGGAGGGAGGTTCTGGAGGGGGAGCATATGTAAACCCATGGTGATATCATGGCATTGTATGCCAAAACAATTAAAAAAAATAGTGTGTGAGATGAGTGCAATTATGCAGTAGTTTGAGCACTCTTTGGCATTGCCTTTCTTTGCAATTGGAATGCAAACTGACATTTTCTAGTCCTGTTGCCACTGCTGAGTTTTCCAAATTTGCTGACATATTGATTTAGGAAGTGTTCTAATTTCACTCTTTAACATGTAGCATTCTAGTTTTCCCAACACCACTTATTGAACATGTTGTATTTTCCCCATTGTATATTCTTACTTCCTTTGTAAAAATTAAGATACCCATAGGTGCATGAGTTTTTTTGCTGGGCTTTCTATCTTATTCCACTGGGATAGGTTTCTGTTTTTGTGCCAATACCATACTCTCTTGATGATTGTAGCTTTGTAATACAATCTGAAGTCGGGAAGGTTAATTCCTCCAACTCCATTCTTCTTTCTCAAGACTGCTTTGGCTCTTTGGGGTCTTTTGTGTTTCTATATGAATTGTGAAATTTTTTGTTCTAGTTCTGTGAAAAATGGCATTTGTAATTTGATAGGGATCACATTGCTTCTGTAGATTGCATTTGGTAGGATAGTCATTTTCACGATATTGATTCTTCCTACCCAGAAACATAAAATATCTCTTAATCCGTTTATGTCATCTTTGATTTGTTTCATCAGTGTCTTTTAATCTTCTGTATACAGTTATTTTGTCTCCTTAGGTAGGTTTATCCCTAAATACTTAATTCTTTTTATTGCAATGGTGAATGTGATTGATTTCTTAATTTTGTTTTCTGATTTTTCATTGTTAGTATATAGAAATGCAAGTGATTTGTGTATTTATTTTGTATCCTGCAACTTTGCTAACACTGATTATCTCTAGTAATTTTTTGATAGTATCTTTAGGGTTTTCTATGTGTAGTATCATGTCATCTGCAACCAGTGAGAGCTTTATTTCTTCTTTTTATTTAATCTGGATTGCATTTATTCCTTTTTCTTCTCTGATTGCTGAAGTTGGGCTTCCAAAACTATGTTAAATAGTAGTGGTAAAACTGGACACCCTTGTCTTGTTCCTGATCTTAGGGTGAATGCTTTCAGTTTTTGATCATTGAGAATAATGTTTGCTGTTATCGTATATGGCCTTTACTATGTTGAGGTAGGTTCCTTCTATGCCCATTTTTTGAAGAGTTTTAATCATATGTGGGTGCTGAATTTTCTCAAAGGCTTTTTCTGCATCTATTGAGATTATCATATGATTTTTTACCTTCAATTGGTTAACTGATGTATCACATTGATTAATTTGCATATACTGAAGGATCCTTTTGTCTATGGAATAAGCCCAACTTGATCAAGGTGTATGAGCTTTTTAATGAGTTGTTGAATTCTGTTTACTAGAATTTTGTTGAGGATTTTTGCATCTATGTTCATTAGTGATATTGGCATACAGTTTTTTGTTTTTAGGTTTTTTTTTTGTCTGTCTGATTTTGGTATCAGAGTGATGATGGCCTTGGAGAATAGAGTTTGGGAGTGTTCCTTCCTCTGCAATTTTCTGAAAGTGTTTTAGAAGAATAGGCATTAGCTCATCTCTAAATGTTTGATAGAATACAACTGTGAAGCCATTTGGTCCTGGGCTTATGGTTTTGGGGGAGAAATTTGATCACAGCTTTGATTGTAGTGCTTGTAATTGGGTTGTTAATAATTTCTATTTCTTCCTGGTTCCGTCTTGAAAGATTGAACTTAAGAATATGTCCCTTATTTCCAGGTTATCCATTTTGTTGCCCTATCAGTTATTAATAATAATCTCGTAATGCTTTGTATTTCTGCATTGTCTGTTATAAGCTCTCCTTTTTCATTTATAATTTTGTTGATTTGACTATTCTCTCTTTTTTGCTTGATGAGTCTGGCTAAAGTTTTGTCAATTGAGTTTATCTTCTCAAAGAACCAGGTTTTAGTTTTATTAATCTTTACTGTTGTTTCTTTCATTTCTTTTTCATTTATTTCTGTTCTGATCTTTATGATTTCTTTCCTTCTACTAATTATTTTTGTTCTTCTTTTTCAGGTTCTTTTAGATGTAAATTTAGGTTGTCTATTCGATGTTTTTGTTTCTTGAGGTAGGATTGTATTTACATAAACTTTCCTCTTTGAACTGTTTTTGCTGCATCCCATAGGTTTTGAGTTGTCATGTTTTCATTGTCATTTGTTTCTAGGAATTTTTGCATTTCCCTTTTGATTTCTTCAGTAACCTGTACATTGTTTAGAAACATGTTGTTTAATCTCCATGTGTTTGTGTTTTTTATAGTTTTTTTTTCTCATAACTGGTATCTAGTCTCATAGTGTTATGGTTGGAAAAGGTGCTTGATACAATTTCAATTTTCTTAAATTTACTGAGGTTTGATTTGTGACCCAAGAGGTTGTCTATCCTGGAGAATGTTCCACGTTCACTTGAGAAGAAGGTGTATTCTTCTGCATTTGATGGAATGTCCTGAAGACATCAATGAGATCTATCTCATCTAATATATCATTTAAGACTTGTGTTTCCATATTAATTTCCTGTTTTGATGATCTTTCTATTGGTGTAAGTGGGGTGCTCAAGTCTCCTACTATTACTGTGTTTCTGTCAGTTTCTCTTTTTATGTCTGTTAGTGTTTGTCTTATGTATTGAGGTGCTCCTGTGTTGGGTGCATAGATAGTTACAATTGTTATGTCTTCCTCTTGGATTGAGCCCTTGATCGTTATGCAGTGTCCTTTCTTATCTCTTGTAATATTCTTTAAGGTCTATTTTTTCTGATATGAGGATTGCTAATTCAGCTTTCTTTGCTTTCCATTTGCATGGGATCTAATTTTTCATCCTCTCACTTTCAGTCTATATGTGTCTTTAGGTTTGAAGTGGGTTTCTTTTAGACAGCATATATATGTGTCTTGTTTTTGTATCCATTCAGCCAGTCTGTGCATTTTGGTTGAAGCATTTAATCTATTTATATTTAAAGTAATTATTGATATATAGGGGGAAAACTAAGATGGCGGGGGAATAGGACGGGGAGAACACTCTCTCCCCAATAAATATACCAAAAGAACTTTTAAAGGCCGAGCAAACTCCAAAAAACAGGAACTGAATGCTGGCAGAGGACATCGGGCATCTGGAGAGGCGACCCATTGCCAAAGTGAGGAGGTAGGACAAAAGAAAGAAAAGAAAAAAAAAGTAGAGGGAGAGACAAAGAGCTGGGGACGGGTTCCGACCCGGAAGGGGAGTCTGGAATAAAGAGGGAAAAAAAACAAAAGAGGAGAAAGGTTTCTGAATACCAGGGAACATTCTCTCTGGCAGATTTGCGGTGGATCTTGGAGAGCAATATAGCTGAGAGCAGAAGAAGATTAATAGCTAAGCCCTGCAAGGTTCGTCTCTAGCTACAAGGCACAGCCGAGCATCAGCACAGCCGAAACGGACTGCTCCTGCTCAGGGAGGGGCGGGCCTCGGGCTCAGGGAACGGAGCAGCCTGAGGGACCTAACCTTCCAGGAAAAGCACCCCCCCAGGCCCGAGCACAAAACAAAGGGCGGTGAGGAGTCAACAGAGAGGCTGGGCAGCTGCGGGCTGCGTACCGGCCCAGCCCCCGCCTGAGAGCAGTATGCATAACCCAGCCCCCGGGAGGCTAACCAAGACTTCTGGGGATTCTGGACAGATCAGTGCTGTGTACACCTTAGAAGGAGTGCTCAGCTGCACGCCGAGAAATCAGAGCGGCCGGGCCGGGGGAGAGGAGAAGCCCCACTCCCCAACTGTGCTGGGCTGACAACAGAGAGCCTGAGCAGAGGGGGCGGGGAAGCCCTCTCACCAGGAGCCTGGCAAACTCCAAAATTAAATCTCTGCCGGTAGATCAGACTGCATAGAAAAGAGACTGTAGGACTGTGAGAAGGACAAGCCTAACCAAGAAGGCCTGCTTAGCTGCACGCTGAGAAAACAGAGCGGCTGGGCCGGGGGAGAGGAGAAGCCCCACTCCCCAACTGCTGGTCGGACGACAGAGAGCCTGAGCAAAAGGGGCGGGGGAAGCCCTCTCACCAGGAGCAGGGCAAACTCCAAAATTAAATCCCTGCCGGTAGAACAGACTGCATAGAGAGCGGCTGGGCCGGGGGAGGGGAGAAGCCCCACTCCCCAACTGTGCTGGGCGGACGACAGAGAGCCTGAGCAGAGGGGGCAGGGGAAGCCCTCTCACCAGGAGCAGGGCAAACTCCAAAGCGCTGAATAGACACTTAAAAGACCAGCAGACAGAAGACGCTAGCAGAACAGCTTTGAAACAGACAGGAGAAGCAAATTAAAGCCCTGCAGGTGGCGATAACTGCATAGAAAGGAGTCTATAAGTCTGTGAAAAGGAGAAGCCGGACCAGGGAATCATCTGAAAATCTACAGACCCTTCCCTTCACCGAAAGCACCAGCACCAGAGAAAGCCTTCACTATAACTGTACTAGGAACATCTTTTAAATTTTTAAAACTTTTA
>ML660205.1:429358-442091 GCA_007570785.1 Antilocapra americana
CCCAGGATTGATGCTCGGGACTGGTGCAGCGAGATTTCCCGGGGGGGGGAGGGAGGAGGGAGGGGGACCCGGAGGGGAAGCATATGTAAACGCATGGTGATATCATGACAATGTATGGCAAAAACAATTAAAAAAATAATAGTAATAAAGTAATTTTTGATATATATGTTTCTACTGCCATTTTTTTTAATTCTTTGGGGTTTGCATTTGTAGATCTTTTTCTTTGCTTTTATTTCCTGACTATATAAGTTCCTTTAACATTTGTTGAAAGCTGGTCTCATGGTACTAAATTCTCTTAACTTTGGCTTATCTGAAAATCTTTTTAATTTCCATCAATTTTGAATGAGTTCCTTGCTGGTTAGATTAATCTTGGTTGTAGGTTTTTTCCCTTTCGGTACTTTAAATATATCCTGCCACTTCCTATGGCCTGCAGAGCTTCCGCTGAAAGATCAGCTGTTAAACGTATGGAGTTTCCCTTGTATGTTACTCTCTGCTTTTACCTTGCTGCTTTTAATATTCTTTCTTTGAGTTTAATCTTTGTTAGTTTGTTTAGTATGTGTCTTGTCATGTTGTGCTTCGTGGGCTTGATTATTTTCTTTTCCACATTTGGGGAAACTTTTAACTAAATCTCTTCAGAAATTTTCTCGTATCCTTTCTTTTTTTCTTCTGTTCTCAGACCCCTATAATATAATGTTGGTACATTTAACATTGTCCCAGAGTCCTGAGACTAACCTCAGTTCTTTTCTTTTCTTTTAATACTTTATTCTACTCTTCAGCAGTTACTTCCACCATTTTATCTTCCAGTTCACTGATCTAGTCTTCTGCTTCAGATATTCTGCAATTGATTCCTTCTATAGTATTTTTAATTTCAGTGATTGTGTTGTCTCTCTATGTTTATTCTTTAATTCTCCTAGCTCTTTGTTAATTGATTCTTGCATTTTCTCCATTCTGTTGTCAAGGTTTTTGATCATCTTTCCTATCATTTTCTGAATTCTTTTTCAGGTAGTTTGCCTATTTCCTTTTCAGTTATTTGGATTTCTGTGTTTCTTGATTATGCCTTCATTTGTGCACTATTTCTCTGCCTTTTCTTTTCTTTCTTTCTTTCTTTCTTTTTTTTTTTTACTTATTGCGTTTGAGGTCTCCTTTTCCCAGGCTTCTAGGTTGAATTCTTTCTTCCTTTTGGTTTCTGCTCTCTGAAGTTTGGTCCAGTTGTCTAAGCTTCCTACAGGGTGAGATTTGCACTGAGATTTTTGTTTTTTCCCCCTGATGGTCAGGGCTGAGTAATCCTGTGGTAATCCTGTCTGCTGATGATTACATTTGTATTTTTGTCTTGTTTGTTGCTTGAATGAGGCACCCTGCACAGGGTGCTACTGGTGGTTGTGTGATATCAGGTCTTGTTTTCAAGTGGTTTCCTTTGTGTGAGTTCCCACCATTTGGTATTACGTAGGGTTAGTTCTCTGGTAGTGTAGGATCTTGGAGTCAGTGCTTACACTCCCAAGGCTCAGGGCTTGATCTCGTACCTTTGTTCTTAAGAATGATGCTACATCACATTGGGGTTGAAGGCAGTGAGGAGAAAAACAATAAGAAAAGCCATACTTGTCTTTTTTCCTTGACACCATTTCATTTGCTGAGATCCAGGTTGAGAAAGAAGCAGTTCCAGCTTTGTTAGTCACAGAAGCTCTGACCTTTTCACCAACCTTCACCTCTCTCTTCTAGGGCAGAGGAAGCAGAAGAGGGAAACAATGCTTCCTGCAAGCAGCAGGCTCTCAGGAGAAGACGGGAGCCTAGCTAAGTTGCAGAATTTTCAGCTCTTTCAGAAATCAGCAGAGAACTTCAGTGAATCCACAAGTCACCACGTCTGCTCACACCAGGCCTCAAAAATTTTAGTGAGATAGAAAAACTCTTAATCATGATGCCCATGACAAGCACAACTTTGTTCTCTGGTTTAATAATATTTTGGAAGGGAGATGGCATTGTTTTATTTTCTTTTTTGTCCCAGATATTGAAGCTTGCAGGATCTTAGTTTCCTGACCAAGGACTGAACCCTGAGGCTGGGCAGAGAGAGTTCAGAGTCCTAGGTATTGGACCACCAAGGAAGTCCTATAATGTCTTAACAATGATAGTATGAAACTGGCCCAATTTAGGACATATAACTAATGACAGTGCTCCCAAAATGGTCAAAGTTGTTAGGCCTTTAATTTAAACTGAGGTAGCGTAAGGGTGGGATGAGATGGGAGAAGGGCATTGAAGCATGTTAATTGTCATGTGTCTAATCAATCGCCAGCCCAGGATTGATGCTCGGGACTGGTGCAGCGAGATTTCCCGGGGGGGAGGGAGGAGGGAGGGGGGACCCGGAGGGGAAGCATATGTAAACCCATGGTGATATCATAACAATGTATGGCTAAAACAATAATTAAAAAAATAAAAAAATTATAAAAAAATAAAAAAAATAAAAAAAAATAAACTGAGGTAGCAACATTTTTCAAGGCCATGAACTGAAGTCAGTTACTTGCATAAGTGACTTAGTGTTACTCTCCACTAGAAATTTAAAACAGATGACATACTGTTTGTAATAATTAAGTCTCTGAACTTTGTGCCCTCCTAGGGACAGGCCACAGGCTATTCAGTTGTGGTAGATGAATCAGAGTACCAATAACTATCTGCTTATGTATTGAAATTAAGATGCTTAGGTATGGCATCTTCTAGAGAGAATTGAAATTTTAAGAATTCAGTTTATTGAATAGTTAACAATAAATGTAGGATCAAAATCTTGAACTTGCAACTTCATTTATTATAATGAACTCAGTTTCATCAAGTCAAAGTCATGAACAAACAAAATTACAAAATAGTAGTGGTTAAAACATATCCTTCTCCTTTTCTTTAAAACAAAACCAGAATTGAAAGAGCCACGTGTACCCCAATGTTCATCGCTGCATTGTTTACAATAGCCAGGACATGGAAGCAACCTAGATGCCCATCAACTGACGAATGGATAAGAAAGCTGTGGTACATATACACAATGGGATATTACTCAGCATTAAAAAAAATTCATTTGAAGCAATTCTACTCAGATGGACGAAACTGGAGCCCATTATCCAGAGTGAAGTAAGCCAGAAGCAAAAACAATACAGTATATTAACACATATATATGGAATTTAGAAAGACGGTAACGAGAACCCAACATGCGAGACAGCAAAAGGAACGCAGATGTATAGAATAGACTTGTGGACTTTGTGGATGAGGGTAAGGGTGGGATGATATGGGAGAAGGACATTGAAACAAGTTAATTATCATATGTCTAATCAATCGCCAGCCCAGGATTGATGCTCGGGGCTGGTGCAACGAGATTTCCCGGGGGGAGGGAGGAGGGAGGAGGGAGGGGGGTTCTGGAGGGGAAGCATATGTAAACCCATGGTGATATCATGACATTGTATGGCAAAAACAATTAAAAAAAGTGAAACAAAATAAAACAAAACAAAATGAAAAATTCTTTAGACTGCCGTTCTCAATATTGAAGGTTTGTGAAAAGATCTACAACTGTGAAGTTATTGAATTACAATTTAAATAGTGTACTAATAGCTGAATATGGTAATGATGCAGCAATGGAAGAATGCTATCATTATGTGAATGAGTTTTCCATAATAGTCATTTAAAATTAAAATAATTACCATTACTATATTAATTTGGAATTGATTACATTATAAATGGCCACCTCTTGATAAAAAATGAATTTATTTTATACAAATAAACAATAAAATAGTTTAGTACAGGCCAGATACTCATTGCTGTTTATATGTTCCATAATAATGTAAGCTTAATTACTGTTACAACTCTGTGAGGTTTATCTTATCCTTAAGGCTACTGAAAAAAGTGAAAGTCACTCATTCCTGTCCAACTCTTTGTGACCCCATGGACTGAAACCTCTGCACATTGGATTCATGAGAGGATACTGGTGTGAATTTCCATTCCCTTCTCTCTCTCTCTTTCTCTCCTTTCCTCTGGCTAATTCTCTGGAGCTTGGAAACCTACTGAGCTCACTTTCTTCCCTGGGCTTTCAAGACCTCCTCAAGATGACGCCTTGTGCCTTTGTGAGCAGTACAGGCCCTGTTTTAGGGCTTTATTAGTTCTCTGCATAACCCAGGAAATATTAGCCTCTTTCTCTCTTTTACTTTCTTTTTTTTTTTTGGTCAACTCTGGACCACCAGGTTCTGGTCCATTAAAGAACCACAACACAAGGGATCTTCCAGGCCAAGAAATAAAACTCAGGTCTCCTGCCTTGCAGCTGGATTCTTTAGCATCTGACTCTTTACTGCGGAAGGCCATAAGGTTACTTAAGCACATGTTAAATAGTTAACCTATGTTACCATGGAGTAAAAGGTAGAGTTGGAATTTGAATCTAAGAAATGTGGTTCTAAGATTAAAGTTTTCAGGTACTATACTATAGGTACAATATTAAATAAATAAATACAAAATTAAGGTCTAAAGCAAAGCAAGAAAGAATGAAAAATTCATTTCTGTTAAAAGGGGATATCACTATGCAATTATCAAAATGGCTAAACTCAAAAAAAAAAACAGAAAACAACAAATATTGGTGAAGATACAGAACAACAGGAACTCAATCCATTAGTTGCCTTTGGAATGTAAGACGGTACAAGGACTTTGTGGATTTCATATGAAGCTAAATATAGGTTACCTAGCATATAATACAGCAATCTCACTCCTAGTGTATTATCCAAATGTATTGAAAACATGAAAACCTCTACACAGATGTTTAGAGCAACTTTATTCATAATTGCCAAAAAATTGGAACTAATCAAGTTGTCCTTCAATAAGTGAATAAACTGTGATACATCCATACAAAAGATTATTATTTGGCAATAAAAAGAAATGGGTTAATGAGCCTTGAATGAAAGAAATGGAGAAGTTTTAAAGAGATTACTAAGTGAAAGAAGTCATTCTCAAAGGCTCCCCCAAAGCTCCCGAAAATAAAATCTCTCACAGTTTCCACTGTTTCCTCATCTATTTGCTGTAAAATAATGGGACCAGATGCCTCCTAGTTTTCTGAATGGTGAATTTTAAGCCAGCTTTTTCACTCTCCTCTTTCGCTTTCATCAAAAGGCTCTTTAGGTCTTTTTTGCTTTCTGTCATGAGGTGGTGTCATTTGCATATCTGAGGTTTTTGACATTCCTCCCAGCAATCTTGATTTCAGTGTGTGCTTCATCCAGTCGAGCATTTCTCATGATGTGCTCTACATATAAATTTAATAAGCAGGGTGTCGATATACATCCCTGTTGTACTCTTTTCCCGATTTGGAACCCATTTGCTGTTACATGTCCAGTTCAAATTGTTCTAACGGTTCTAACAGGAGTTGGCCTGCTGCAGGGTTGGGGGCACTGAGTGTAGCACTGCATGCATGGGACCTTTTGAAGGAGGTCGCCATTATCTCCATTATAAAGAGAAGTAAAAGCAATTTTAGCACTAGCCATGGCCATACATTTAGATTACATGTAAACTGACCTGTCCCTAACAAGTTGTGTAAAAGTCAGAATCTTTGCTAATGAACTCATAATACTTCAGAAATGGAAGATAAGAAAAATAAACAATCATATTACCATAAAATAAACATATAACACACAAAGGAGCTTCTTCTGTTCCTAAGCCTATTATACTCGTTACCTAATTTAATTATCACAATACTTTTATCATCCTCATTGGTAATAGAAGAGCATAAGGGACTAAGTGCAAGCCCACAATCTGACAACAGAATCCAAAATTCCATGGAAAGGGACACTCGGTTTATGTTGGAATTACTTCTGTACCGTGGAGGGCAAGGTGGAGGGTAAATGCAAGAGTAAGAAGAGAGGAGCACAAGCTGACTCTTGAAGCGTCACTGAGAATTACGTGTAAAAGTGTGAGAGAGACACTGCAGATGAAGAAGCAGCTCACACGCATGTCTTGGGCAAACACAGCATGTCTGAAATGTACTTGTTTGCTGTGTGGCACGAGTGACTTCTGTTCACAATGTGTACAGACACAGGGTGAGAGTGAGGATGGGAAGTTAAAGGATTTCAGTTGTGTAAACGAAAGGTGTGTATTTACAAGCAAAATTCATAGGACTTGGTGACTGACATTAAAAAGATGAGACTCTTAGAATTATTGTTGTATATTTTTATTGTCAGTGTATCCACCTAGAAAAGTGATATAGAAACATTCTCCCATTTAACCTTAACATGATTTCTCCTTGACTTACAGTAATGCTGATCTTTTAAATTCCAATATAATATGCACATTACTAACAATGACATGTTGAGAAAGTTTTTGGCATACATTTAAAGAGCTCCTGATGGAATCCCAGACATCTAGTATCCTTGTCAGGTATAAGTAAGAAAACAACTCAGAGCCTTCTTTTACCTTTCTCCCCAAGCATAAGAATAATTTCTCAAAGATGGGACTCAAAACAAATAATGTTGCCTTTTTTTTTTTTAACCAAGCAATACAGCAGTAGCAAGTTCTTCTCTTACAGATATTAGATATTGCCAAAATCCATATAGGAGATGTTCTGAAGATAGCATCATAACATGTCAGATGTAAGCAGACAGGTCTGGGATATATTGTCATCCCTCCTGAATATGACCTGGTTTCATATGGTGACCCATGGCACTATATTTTCAGTAAAATCTTTGCAAATAACTCTCACCCTCAAGTTGAGAACTGTTACTTATTGGTATTGTTGCACATTTTGGGAGTGTTGAAGTGGATCCAACTTTGTGGGCCTCAGTCCTTGATAAGGACCCAAAGAAGAATCTGAGGTCTTACTCATGGCCAAAAAAAAGTTTATTAAAGAAAGAACAGAAAGAACACCTCAAGGGCCAAGCCAAGAGAGGCACTGGTGCTGGAATGATGAGGTATGAGGGTTTTCGAGACAGGGCTTTTGCATATTCATCTAGGTGGGTGTGAACTGGCCGTTTTGATTGACAGTTACAAGTCATATAACAGCAAGCTGTATTGCACATATCTTTCCCATCATTCAGTCTGATATAGGCTCCAGCTGCATGAGGTCACTTGAGGATGCAGCTGTGCATCAACAAGTGTCTAGGAACTAGAGAAGCCTCTGTGGTTATATTTTAGCATGTCTGTTAGCACTCCTGGGCCACATTGGGGTTTGTCTGGGGTAAGGCTTTTAGAGATCAGCTTGAATCTTTTTCTGCTAGGCCACCACTGTTTCCTCAAGCTTAACTTTCTACCAAACAGACTCTGATTGAGAAATAATCAGTGAGGTAAAATTAACTTTATAGCAAAAAGTTTACTAGTGAGATAGACAGCTGCTATTTAATGGTAAAATGTTAGCAAGAAGATAAATCCCTGGTGGCTGAAACAGTAAAGAATCTGCCTGCAATGTAGGAGACCCAAGTTCTATCCCTGAGGAGGGAATATCCTCTGCAGAAAGACAAGGCTACCCACTCCAGTATTGTTGTCCAGAGAATTCTATTGACAGAGGAAACTGGTGAGCTATAGTCCATGGGGTCGCAGTCAGACAAGACTAGCAACTAACACTAACTAACACTAAAGTAATTCTTCCACTTAATAACATAAGAAAAAATTGTATAAAGCAAAAATATTTTGTATCACAATTGCTGGTATTATCATTTACCACCAGATATCAAGGCTCTTATAAAGCATTGGTAAATAAGATGGCGAAGCATTAGTATAAAATAAAAAAAAAAGGGCTAGTAAATCAGAATAAAACAGAAGCCATACAAAATTATATTAATACTTTACACAATTACATTATGTGTAGCAAATGTTCTACTGCAGTGAAATGAAAGGAAATTGCAGTATTTTCAAGAAATCCTATGGGTTTATTTAAATAGGTACACAGAAAAAAAATCATAACATCCTCCTATCTCATATAAAGTGTTTCCCAGGTGACTCAGTGATAAAGATCCACTTGCCAAGCAGGAGACAAATGGTTGCAGGTTATATTCTTGGGTTGGAAAGATCCCTTGGAAGAGCTGCATTCTGTTATTCTTGCCTCAAAAATTCTATGAAGAGATGAGGCTGGCAGGCTATAGTGCATGGGGTCACAAAGAGCTGGACTTAGTGACTAAACAACAACAGCAATCTCACAGTAAACATACAAATACATTCTAGATAGATTATATATATAAGTACAAATAAAAATATAATTGTCTCTTAGAATATAAAGCATAGGGAAATATTTTCAAAATCTTGAAGTAGGAATTATTTCTTAACCAGGATTTGAAAAGTGATAATCACTCAGGGAAATATAAGAAATTGGATTATATTATGAACAAGAACTTCTGCTTACCAAGTGCATTTTATGATTAAATACACAGGCCGAAGTATGAATAAAGTTATTTGAAATACATATTTTTCCAAGAAAAGACACATATTCCCAAATATAAAGAAGGTCAATGTACTAATAAGGCAAATAACTCAACAAAAGTTGGCAAAAGGGATAATCCAAAAACTTACATAATATAATCAGTAAACATAATATCAGTCATCAAGAAAAATATGTATTAAATCAAAATTAGGATCCATTACATACTCAACATAATGGCTAAAATGAAAAAGACAAAAAATACTAAAAGGTGAGGAATGTATTGAACAGCTGGAATTCACATTCTTACTCTTTGTAATGTAAATTAGTAGTATATCTTTGGGAAACAAGGCAGCAAAACTTCATTTTCTTCCTGAAACAAATTCAGATTCTTCTATTCAATCAGCTGATAGTATATATAAGGGTGAGCAGTTGCAATCTGCCTCTCAAATCTTTAACAGGTGTGTACGTGTTTCTGTTTAGAAATAGCCATATTTCTAGATGAATAATAGTATCAATTTTCAGAGAAATTCATATAAAAAGTTCAGTTTTCTGTTTGGAAAGGATTGTTAATTATAAAAATGCATTTAGTTATTGTAGACAAACAATGGTAACAAACATATGTTTATATAATCCTTTGAAATGATGAAAAATAATTTTTAAATCAAAAAAGATAATTGCATTTTGAAAATTAATTTGTGGAGCAGGATCACCTAAGCATCAATAAACCCCTGTGATAAAATACTGAAAATGTGATAAGTTATGAGGAATATTACTTACAAAAATATTTAGTTATATTCAAGATTTGATAAATGATAGTCATTGCAAAAATAAATATATTTTAATTTTTAACCTTAAGGATTTTTTCATATATTTAATATCTAACAACTTAGTGTTTTTTATTACTTGGTAGGTTTCACTATACAAATGGCAATTTAATACTGTGATTTGTGATCATGTTACAGTATTTATTAGGGATCAAGAGAAAGCAAGGAAAAACCTTGTGAGCCTAAGGCTCACTGTTTTCCCCCAGTATATTCCTTTAGGACAAAAGGAATGAGTCATGAGGACAAGAGGGTCAATAATGAAGATGTTGAGGGTTATGGGTGTCACAGGGCAGAGTGGGTATAAGCAACCATGACACAAAAACACATGCAGCATTTCTGAGTTGGTAAGAGCAATTGCCAGGCTAGCAGGCTGTTCATACCTGACGCCCACTGAGAAGTGGGAAAGTGCCCACAAGTTACCAAAGAAGCTGAAAACGTCATGTTTGATAGCAAACATCAGTGACAGAAATATTCCTAAATCAACAGAGATATGAGATATGATGTGGAAACTTTTCAAAGTACAACTTTAACAAAAAAGGTGTTAGATCCCAGACCAAAAAAGCACAAAACCCTTCAAGAATGTTTTCAATTATTATAACTCACTTCCATATATTGCTTCTTTATACTTACATACATACATCCTGCTCAAAACACAACCCATGTGACCTTAACAGTTACAAGATAGTCATTTTGATCAGTATCAAAATCATCACATTCCAATAGAACTGTAGTTTCAGTCAATTATTAAGAGTATAATTTGAAGACTTTACTAAATACAATGCAAAAGTTATTCACAATTTTTTAACTACAAAGTTTGTGTGTATTTTGTATTTCTTTCTTAAAATATAATGTCCATATCAACTAGGGTAACAATGTAACAATAAAATTAGTTTGCAAAAAAGTTTACAAATCACCTTACTATATTTGAATAAATGAAATTTTATCGACATCAACTATGCAAGTATTAATATTTATTCTTCCAGGAAGAAAAAGCAGAGTCAGAAACTGGACACATATTTATAAGTTTATTATGTGCTAAGTACTAAGTTGCTTCAGTTATGTCCAACTCTTTGTCACTCTATGGACTGTGGCCTGCCAAGTTCTTCTGTCCATGGGATTCTCCAGGCAAGATTACTGGAGTGGGTTGCTGTTTCCTCCTCCAGGGGATCTTTCTAACCCAGGTACTGAATCTGTGACTCTCATGTCTCCTTCACAGACAGGTGGGTTCTTTACCATTAGTGCCACCTAGGTACTTGGGATTAACTCTCAAATATTTTATTGAGGAAAATACTCTTTCCACTAAACTCTACAGCATTCTGTTCTTCTCTGGACAAATTAATGTTCCTTTTCTGCCTTTGCAGAGATACTGTAACAGAGAAGAAGAAACCTAACTCCATATTGAATCTTGAGCTCTGTTGCCTGTGCTTAGAAATGCTGGCTCTGCACCTTTTGTAAAAGAATGTTGCTCATAGCCTGAAGTATACATTCTCAAGGCTGTGACCTTTACAGGTATAATACTTCAATTCATATAGATATAAGAAGTTGCAGAATATAATAGCTAAAACTTCCCTAACATGGGAAAGGAAATAGTCAACCAAGTCCAGGAAGCAGAGAGTCCCATGCAGGATAAACCCAAAGAAGAACATACCAAGAGCCAGAGTAACCAAACTGACAAAAATTAAAGACAAAGATAACATATTAAAAACAATAATTGAAAGATGACAATATACAAGGGAACTCCAGTCAGGCTAGCAGCTGACTTCTCAACAGAAATTCAAGAAGACAGAGCGAATGGCATGATATATTTAAAGTGATGAAAGAGACGAGCCTACAACCAAGAATACTGTACTCAGCAAGACCTTCTTTCAGATTTGATGAAGAAATCAAAAGCTTTCTAGACAAGCAAAAGTTAGGAAAATTTCACATCACCAAGCCATCTTTGCAACAAAGGCTAAAGGAACTTCTCTAGGTGGGAAACAAAAGACAAGGAAAAGACCCTACAGAAAATAAACCCAAAACAATTAAGAAAATGGTGATAAGTTTTCTAATAAACAGTTATGGTTAAAAATAACTGGACTAGGGGGCGAAACTAAGATGGCGGAGGAATAGGACGGGGAGAACACTCTCTCCCCAATAAATATACCAAAAGAACTTTTAAAGGCCGAGCAAACTCCAAAAAACAGGAACTGAATGCTGGCAGAGGACATCGGGCATCTGGAGAGGCGACCCAGTGCCGACGTGAGGAGGTAGGACAAAAGAAAGAAAAGAAAAAAAAGTAGAGGGAGAGACAAAGAGCTGGGGACGGGTTCCGTCCCGGAAGGGGAGTCTGGAATAAAGAGGGAAAAAAAAAAAAGAGGAGAAAGGTTTCTGAATACCAGGGAGCATTCTCTCTGGCAGATCTGCGGTGGATCTTGGAGAGCAATATAGCTGAGAGCAGAAGCAGATTAATAGCTAAGCCCTGCAAGGTTCGTCTCTGGCTACAAGGAACAGCCGAGAGCCGCAGCACAGCCGAAGCAGACTGCTCCTGCTCAGGGAGGGGCGGGCCGCGGGCTCAGGGAACGGAGCAGCCTGAGGGACCTAACCTTCCAGGAAAAGCACCCCCCCAGGCCCGTGCACAAAACAAAGGGCGGTGAGGAGTCAACAGAGAGACTGGGCAGCTGCGGGCTGCGTACCGGCCCAGCCCCTGCCTGAGAGCAGTGGGCATAACCCAGCCCCGGGGAGGCTAACCAAGACTTCTGGGGATTCTGGACAGATCAGTGCTGTGTACACCTTAGAAGGAGTGCTCAGCTGCACGCCGAGAAATCAGAGCGGCCGGGCCGGGGGAGAGGAGAAGCCCCACTCCCCAACTGTGCTGGGCTGACAACAGAGAGCCTGAGCAGAGGGGGCGGGGAAGCCCTCTCACCAGGAGCCTGGCAAACTCCAAAATTAAATCTCTGCCGGTAGATCAGACTGCATAGAAAAGAGACTGTAGGACTGTGAGAAGGACAAGCCTAACCAAGAAGGCCTGCTTAGCTGCACGCTGAGAAAACAGAGCGGCTGGGCCGGGGGAGAGGAGAAGCCCCACTCCCCAACTGCTGGTCGGACGACAGAGAGCCTGAGCAAAAGGGGCGGGGGAAGCCCTCTCACCAGGAGCAGGGCAAACTCCAAAATTAAATCCCTGCCGGTAGAACAGACTGCATAGAGAGCGGCTGGGCCGGGGGAGGGGAGAAGCCCCACTCCCCAACTGTGCTGGGCGGACGACAGAGAGCCTGAGCAGAGGGGGCAGGGGAAGCCCTCTCACCAGGAGCAGGGCAAACTCCAAAGCGCTGAATAGACACTTAAAAGACCAGCAGACAGAAGACGCTAGCAGAACAGCTTTGAAACAGACAGGAGAAGCAAATTAAAGCCCTGCAGGTGGCGATAACTGCATAGAAAGGAGTCTATAAGTCTGTGAAAAGGAGAAGCCGGACCAGGGAATCATCTGAAAATCTACAGACCCTTCCCTTCACCGAAAGCACCAGCACCAGAGAAAGCCTTCACTATAACTGTACTAGGAACATCTTTTAAATTTTTAAAACTTTTA
>ML660205.1:447017-484615 GCA_007570785.1 Antilocapra americana
TCCACAAGCAATAAATGCTGGAGAGGATGTGGAGAAAAGGGAACCCTCTTACACTGTTGGTGGGAATGCAAACTAGTACAGCCACTATGGAAAACAGTGTGGAGGTTCCTTAAAAAGCTGCAAATAGACCTGCCATATGACCCGGCAATCCCACTGCTGGGCATATACACCGAGGAAACCAGAATTGAAAGAGCCACGTGCACCCCAATGTTCATCGCTGCATTGTTTACAATAGCCAGGACATGGAAGCAACCTAGATGCCCATCAACTGACGAATGGATAAGAAAGCTGTGGTATATATACACAATGGAATATTACTCAGCATTAAAAAAAAATTCATTTGAAGCAATTCTACTCAGATGGACGAAACTGGAGCCCATTATCCAGAGTGAAGTAAGCCAGAAGCAAAAACAACAATACAGTATATTAACACATATATATGGAATTTAGAAAGACAGTAATGAGAACCCAACATGGGAGACAACAAAAGGAACTCAGATGTATAGAATAGACTTGTGGACTTTTTGGATGAGGGTAATGGTGGGATGATATGGGAGAAGGGCATTGAAGCATGTTAATTGTCATGTGTCTAATCAATCGCCAGCCCTGGATTGATGCTCGGGACTGGTGCAGCGAGATTTCCCGGGGGGGAGGGAGGAGGGAGGTTGGACCCGGAGGGGAAGCATATGTAAACCCATGGTGATATCATGACAATGTATGGCAAAAGCAATAATAAAAAAAATTAAAATTAAAAAAAAAATAACTGGACTATATGATCTCTTACTTTTATCTAGATTGTTTCACTTTTTCTATTTCATAATCAGTGTTCCTATTTCATTTAGTTTATGTTTCCCAGTTTCTCCATCTCTTATTTTTCAATGTTCTTTCTCAAGCCTTTATCAAGTATAGTAGAAACTCTTTTGTATATATATAATTTGTATAATATATCTATTTTAGAAAACATGAATTTCTGCCTAACTAAAAATTTTATAACATTTTGATTCCAGTTGCTTGACTTAGCATGAATATGATGCTAGATTTATAATTATAAAATAAATATGCAAGAAGCAACAAAGGTATAGCACAGGGAACTCTAGTCATTACCTTATAATAAATTATGATGGAAAATAAGATCAAAAATAATATGTGTATATAGATAGCTTAATCTCCTTGCTGTGCACTTGAACCATTGTAAGTCAACCATACTTCAATATTATATATATATATGTATATATATTTATGTGTGTGTGTGTGTATACACATTTAAAAGATGCAGAACAATGAATATCATTTGTCTTTTTGGAGGTTTATATATAAGAACACTTACTACACAGCTCGAAGAACAAAAGATCCTGGTACCAAAATGTTTGCAACAATCAGCTATAACCACCCCCCTTTAAGTAGAAAGAAGCTTGATATATTAATTGAGTATGATGGTCCTTTTGAGTCAAACTAGTCCATCATCTTCTTGATCAGCTTGATTTCTGAATAAAGTTGCTACTCCTCAATGTAACAGCTCATCTCTGGATTTATTGTTCCGTTGTGGGGTGAGCAGGATGAACTTGGTCTCTGTAGCAAAATCTACACTTTTATGCATTCCCACACTTTCTGCATCTCTTTTCTCCATAATTCTGCATTCCAAACTTGATCCTCCCAACTAATCTAACAACACAGATCAAAATTTGCTTTCTAATCAAAATGATTTTATTAAAATTGCTTCTACAGTTTTTATAGGTGTGCAGGTGTCACTCTAAATAATTCAGTTATAGAAAATACCAACTTTAGACATTAGGGTGCATTTTGGGGAATATCTTAAGTCATATACACTAAGTATGGAGTTTTCCCAAAATTTTAAAAATAGAAATATCATATGATCAAGAAATTCCATTTATGGGTATTTTTTCAAAATGTGTATCAAGAAATGATTGGATAAGATGGGGTATGTATGGATTATTACTCAGGCATAAATAAGAATGAAATCTTGTCATTTGTGACAACATGGATGGAGCTAGAGGGTATTATGCTAAGGATAAAAAGTCCAACAGAGTGACAAATACAGTATGATGTCACTTAAACATGGGAACAAAAAAATCAAAACCAATGAACCAAAATAACCAAACAGTAATGTAGTCATAGATACAGAGAATAAAGAAGTGGTTGCCAGAGAGGAGAAGGATATGGTGATGAGAAAGCTAAGTGAGAGAGATTAAGACTTACCAACTTCCCTTATAAAATAAATGAGTTTTGGGGACAAAATGTACACCATGAGAATATAGTCAATGAGAATAGTCCTTTGAGCAGCTGAAATAAAAGAGCAGGAGAAATATAAGGGAATAAAAACTAGAATTTTAAGAGCCTTTTCAGAGATAAATTCTCTCTTACAAGAAAAGAGAAATACACTTAAGTTACAAAAGGAGAGCACACAGAGAGAGGGAATCAGGAGGGAGGTGGGAGGGGGGTTCTGGAAGGGGAACATATGTATACCCATGGCAGATTCATGTCATTGTATGGCAAAACCAACACAATAAAGTAAAGAAAATTTTAAAAAAAAGGAGAGCAATGATGAATCATGAAGTTTTAGCACAAAAGCAGCCTGAGTTTCGAAAAATCCTGACATGCAAGTTTGGAAAGTTCTAGGGTCATATTGATATCTTATGACTAGTGGAATGAACAGACATGAGAAAACAGACTCCTTAAAGACAATGACAGTAGAACAGATGTAAGAACTAAATTTGCAGTTCCAAACAAAAAAGACTGAATTGTATACAAAGGGGAGTGATTGTGGTGGTGGACACTAAGGTAACTGGCTTACAACAATTCATTACATTCTACCTCTATTGAGGGGCTTCTTTATACATATGTGTTTTATAAAAAAAATATTTTAAAAGTAACAGAAGTAAGCCAGAAGCAAAAGCAACAATACAGTCTATTAACACATATATATGGAATTTAGAAAGACAATAATGAGAACCCAACATGTGAGACAGCAAAAGGAACGCAGATGTATAGAATAGACTCGTGGACTCTGTGGATGAGGAAAAGGGTGGGATGATATGGGAGAATGGCATCGAAGCATGTTAATTGTCATATGTCTAATCAATCACCAGCCCAAGATTGATTCTCGGGGCTGGTGCATCGAGATTTCCTGGGGGGGGGGGAGGGGGGGGGGGGGGGGGGGGGGTTTCTGGAGGGGGAGCATATGTAAATCCATAGTGATATCATGGCATTGTATGGCAAAAACAATAAAAGTGAGAAAAAAAATTTAATGAAAAAACATATCTAAATATAGAATTTATAAATACATATGGAACATATAGATAAAACTAACACTAAATCTATACAACAAAACAACTGAAGCTGTACTAAATGAGGGCTCTCAGGAGAGAAGCAGTGAGGCCTCCCCTGCTCTGGTCCAGATGAGGCTCCTGGTGTCAGGGGAGCTCCATCCCCTTTGAGGTCCAGGATGATGTCCAGGTCCAGGTCTTCAGGGATTCAGAGCAGAGCCTGCCAACAGCAACACAGGTGATGGACTCCCTGGGAGGTACAGAGTCAGACAGAAGAGGGCTCCCTGGGGAGGGTGAGCAGGACTCAGAAGACCTCCCAGGATCTAGACTTGGCTTTGGGGCTCAGATCTGCAGGGCACTAGGCCTGTTTGCTGCCCTTTGCTGAAGGTGTTGTCTGTTAATGGGAAGTGTTTAGAAATGTCCCACAGGAGCAAGTACACCTGAGCATCTGGCCAGAAACCCTCAACTGATGGGTTCCCTGGACAGGGAGACAGGCAGAGGAACAGGGGGCTCTGGGATCCAGGACTGAAAGTTTGGGTCCCCCCTTCCCTCTAGGCCCTGGGAGGAGCAGGGATCAGATGGCACAGGGAGTAAGAGAACCTGCCCACCCAGCCTCCACTCAGTACAGCTGCTCCTGAGTCCTGAGCGCTGGAAATGGGACAGAAACCTGGGGTCTCTTTCCCTAATAATCATTTCCAACCCCTGCACGAAACTCTCCTGAAGTTTATGACTTTAAACTGTTACTATATTGTTATATTATTAAAAAGTACGTTTTATTTAGCATATTGCAACATTAAAATTTGAGAGAAAACACTGCTTTTTAAACTGTAATAAAACAAGATATGCTATTAATGACAGAATTGGGAAAAAATAAAAGGAACATGAGTAACCTGAATCCTGCCACTCATCCCAAGTGTGCTGCTCAGTTGCTTCAGTCATGTCCAACACTGTGCAACACTATGGATTACAGTCCACTAGGCTACTCAGTCACTGGGATTCTCCAGGCAAGAAAACTGAAGTGGGTTGCCATTTACTTCTTCAGGGGACCTTCCTACCCAGAGATCGAATCCGAGTCTCTTTCTCTCTTGCATTGACAGATGGGTTCTTTTCCACTAGCACCACCCTCCCAAGTGTACACGGCACTAAATTGCATTCTAATATTCTTTAGTTGGACTCGGACACATACACAGAAGAATCTACAGAACCTCCAACTTCAGCTTGAGAAAAGGTGCCTGAGGCGACCCAGGACTACAGGGTTCCAGATCCTGAGGGACCCTAGACTCGGGAACCCTCAGGACCAGGGAGCACCCACAGGGATGCAGAGCTGCCAGGTGACCACCCGCCTGCACGAGCTCTGGGCACCTGCGTCTCCTTCACTCTGTTCCCAGAAGCCCAGGACTGGGGAGGGCAGGGCCCCCCCCAACCTCTCTCTATAGCTAGTGATGGACTAAGGATGCTCCCTGCTGCCTTTAGGGGGTTTGGAGGGCAGAGCTGTGTCCTGCAGAGGGGGATGAGGAAGCCCCTGGTGGGGATCTTCAAAGAGAACACGCTGGAATAGCAGCTCCCAGACTCCTGCACACGGTGGCTGCACAGTGCCCCCAGCCTCCCTGAAAATGTAAGAGCTGCCAGAGAGCCTGCCCAGCAACCTTGGGGCATCTGGGGATGGGACCTGTGCCCTGGAGAGACGTGCCCAGGGCATCCTCCGCTCATCTGCATGGATTGCTACCACCCTCTTGTCTCAGCAGACCCCAGGGGTTTTTGCTCATGTTTCTGAAGCACCAACAAGTGAGTGGGGGTCATGATGGAGACACAGGCCCTTGTCTGCCTCACCTTTTCTCTCCAGGTCCCATGTTCAATATTGCTGTTCCCAGTCTTCATCATTATTGATGATATTCCCAAGAGCACTCTTCAAAGATGACTGGAGAGCTTTTAGACAGTTGGAAGGAAAAGATGCATCAGGCAGGAACAAACCCTCCCAGGGCAGAAAAGCTACCCTATGGGGTAGCCCAGGGAAGTGCAAATTTAATGGGGACCCTTCAGGCATGTGGGTCCAGACCTGCTGACTCCAGCCTCAGCTCCTGCTGAGGCCACTCATGGTGACAAAGCCAGGTTCAAGGGTGCACACATGAAGTTAGGAGACAGAACAATGCTAAGAAAATGGAGGAAGGAGGCTGAAGACAGATTTCATAGATTTTATATAAGTTTCCAGATCCCCAAGTGCCTATAAGAGACCAGGCCCTTGATTATCCAGAAGGATAATCATAAAAGATGGAAACAGCAGATGTGGGAGGACTGCAAAGAAGTGTCTGTGGATCAGAAAAAGACAGAAAAAAAAATGACCTTCATATTCTCGCTATCCTGCTCCAGTTCATTATCTGCCATGCAGTTTTCTGGTGGCTGAGTGCAGGAGTCATGTGGAGAGGCTGTGGGAAAGCGAAGGGGAGATTTAGAGTCAGAATGTGACCAGAGGACCCTGTGTTCCTCACAGCTTGGAGTTGGGACCCCTGGTATCCTTTTCTCCAGGGACCTCCCAGGGCCTCAGTGTTTCAACTGTGCAATGAACAAGTGGGTCTCTGACCTCCAACATCTTGTTGCCACCCTCAGCTTGTCTACATGTGACCAGGAGTGAGGCTGTGACAACCTGTTCCTCATCTAGGTGGTTACTGTTTCCATGCATCTCTGCTCACGACCTTGCTTGCCTCCTCCTCCCACTGTTTCCTCTCTCTTCCTCATTTCTCTCCTCTAGCCCCTGTTCCTTGAACCTTCAACCAGCCCTAGAGTTCTCCAATGTGGGCACTTTGGAAGAAGGACCGTGAATGTATTGTGACCATCTCTAATAAGCCCATTATTTAATTAACCAATCTATGCCTGGGAGGACCTGGCATGGATCTGAGAGTGTGTTGAGACCTGGGGAAGGAAGGATAAAAATTTCACATAACAGCGACTCTCCTGTTGCATGGGGTGACCTTAGATACCTGGGAGATGCTTAATGCTCAAAAAGACACCTTCAGTTTCCCAGACTCTTAGAGAGGATAGAGGCAAATACTTCCAATTTCATTTAATCAGAATGATGCAACAAGGGTCCACCATAAATGCATGGTAGCTGCCGGGTTTGCACTGAGACTTGGAAAATTGAAGGGGTGAGACCTGGGAAGGTGTAAGGGAAGGACAGAATATGGGGCAGGCCTGGAGTTGGGGAGAAGGAGCAGGACTGTCTGGATGGAGCAGCAGCGGGTTCTGAGAGTAGCCGTGACCCCCGGATCTGCTGCCCTGGGACTGCTCAATCGCAGGAGACCAGGTCATCAGGGGTGTGAAAGCAAGAGTGTGAAGAAGCTCAGTGGCCCCTCACAGACTCTAGAATCTGCAGCCCTGGAGGGTCTCTAGGAGCAGCTGGACATGGACCTCTCACACAGAAGCACCTTCAGCACATCAGCCTTGGCTGGTGCAGAGGCTGCGACAAGGTCCAAGAGACCGAGCCCAGGCAAGAACCCCAGAGCCTGTGTGCTGTGACTCATCCACCCCGAGAGTGACCTCTACATGAGGAATCAACAGTGAGGACAAAGATGAGCGGAAATCACAAGTCCTGAAAGTGCAGGAGAAGAGAGTTCACATCTCATACACTACCTCACATCCACATTGGGTATCATTCCAGGACACTTTACTTCAGATATGTAAGACATCCCATCTATTAAACCCTCTGATATCTCTGTATACCCTGGAAACTTTCTTAGGTCTCAAGTCTAGGCATGTACAGGGCTTTTAGGCCTGTGAACTGTAGCCCAACAGCTTCTGCAGAGTATTTGTCTGGGCTGATTTGATTATTCATTTGTATGTATTTCATGGGCTCATGCACACGTCCCAGGTACTCATGAGCCTTTGGCACACTGAAACAGCAATGTCAACACCCAGATTTTAGTGGAATTCCCAGCAGGAGTTCCACTTGAAGGGACAGGTATGGACACAAGGCCCGGGGTGACTGTGCTGAACATCATCAGAGAAGAGGTGAGGAGGGTGAGGAGGACACTGCATCTCTTCACTATCCCATCCCTACACCACTCACTCTGAGATCAGGGATAGAGGGACACAGGGCCTTCAGAGAGACATGACCACCACACTGAACACTACACACCACACTGAGAGAGTGACACAAGGCACACAGAATTGAAATGACAGATCATGCTCATAGACTGGAGACTTAGTACTGATGGAATTTCTACACTACCCAAAGCTAAGTTAAGATTCAATGCAATACCAATCAAAATATTAACATCATTTTCATAGAAATGGAAAAAGCAAATCGAAAAATATATATGGAACCAAAAATGACTCAAAATAGACAAAATAATCTTGAGAACAAAGATCAAAGTTTCTCACCTCCTGATTTCAAAACACATTACAAAGTTATTGAAATGAAAGCTGTATTATACTGACATAAAAAACAGATGCATAGCCCTAAATACCAGAATAAAGAGACTCAGGTAAACTCAAGGATACATGTTCAAATGAAATTCACCGTTTCTAAGACAACAAAATAGGGAAAGTGTACTCACTTCAACATTCACTAGGATGAAAAAATAACCTCCAGAAAAGTACAAACCATGCATCAGATAAGCAGCTTATACTCAAAATATATAAGAAAACAGCACAACTCAAATGCAAAACATGTAATAAAATAAAAAGTAAATGAGTTGGTGAGTTTGTAAAGACGATGATCAAAACCATCTGGAGCAATTTTTTTTCCTGGAGGGGGTAGTGAGTTCTAAGAGGAGCAGTGACCCAGAGTCCTGCTGCTCTGAGTCTCTGACCTAGGTCTGGTCAGTGCCAGGACACCAGGTCAGCAGGGCTGTGAGAGCAGTGTGTAAAAAAAGCCACCATCCCCTTCACAGTCTCTAGAATCCATGGCCATGCTGGTCTCTAGGGGGACATGGACTGCTCTCACGAGGGAGCACCTTCAGCACATCATCCTTGGGGTGTGTGGTGCTGAGATGAGCTCCAGGAGGCTCAGTCCAGGCAGGGACGCCAGGGTACGTGAGCTCTGACTCATCCAGCCCTGAGAGCACACAAGGAATAAACAGTGAGGACATATGTGAGGGGACGCCACACGTCCTGAAAATGCACAGGGAGAGAGTCCACTACCTGATGCTCACTGCGAGAAGTTGGTCTCCAGTGTCAAGTGACTATGAGACATTTGTGCCCAGTAGGATATGGCCATCATAGGAGAATTTAAACATGAAACCAAAGTCCCTTGTACATAATACCCTGCAGGTACTAACCAGAACTCAGGCTTTCACATTTGGCAGCAAAAGGACAAGGAAAGGAAGTCTTGTGAGAAAATATATTTCTTAATTGTAAAGCAAGAAGAGATACTATATAAGCACAGCACAATAAAGTACAGGGACACAGAGCTCCAGTATATCATTAAAATTTGAGAAAGACAAATCAGCTTTCTAAACATATTTCCTTCTTCTTTTTCAGTTTATATTCACCTTCCTTCACCTCCAAAGAAGCTGGTGTAATCTGAGTGGTCCTGGAACCCTCTCCCTCTTAATCCCCCCTGAGAGTTGTTCCCTACCTGCAGTCTCTTCTGCATCACTGCTGCTGATTCTTTCAAGAAAGCAGTCTGTAGAAAGACAACCAAGAGCAACAACATAGTTATACAAGTTGACCCACTCATTTCTCCTCCTCCACTTGGCTCACACAGCATTTCCCTGGTCTTTCCTCCAGGTTCACAGACCTTTCTGTGCTCTGTGGAGTCAGAGCTTTTCAACAAGGTGTTGATCACAGTTGCAAAATTTACATGAGCGAGAGATGTGGAGAGAGTTACCATTCAACCTTACACTTCTAAGGCCCAATATAGTTCTTACATTCAAGTTTAGAAAGGTGAAATTCCAACACTATGGACACACTTGAAATATGGCTAATGTGACCAAGCAATTGTGTGGTTTTTGTGATTTTCTTAATGTAATAAGTTAATTATTGTTTGAACTACGTTTATTATAAGTAGGCAGATCTAACTAGTGGATACTACACTGGAAAGTTTGACTGTAGGAGCTTCAACAACCAGTACAAAGCAACTAATTGCCTATTCTGTTTTTTTGTTTGTTTGTTTGTTTTTTGTTTATTCCAGACAATTTGATGATCTGATAAGATCATTTGCATGTAGGTATACAAGGGGTTCTTTAACCCAGGCCAGGCATTGGGAGAGTGCTTGTGGACATTCCAATAGTAAATGTGAGCACTCAGAGTCAAAGAAAATTCCCAGTAGGGGGCTCATTTGTAGGCAGAGGTGAAGGGCATTGCCTAGCGCTCCTGTGCTACAACTAATCAGCAGAGAGTAGGTACAGAGGGGAGGAAGGAACATTTTTTTTTAATGAAGTCATCTTTCCAATCGCTGACTCTTGATGACCGAAGCAAGGCAATGTAAAGGCTTATTAGGAAGTGAAAGTTTTGTACACTGAAAATCATAGAATACCATTGAAGGAAAGAAGAGACAAGTAAGTGGAATGACATACAATACTCACAGACTGGAATGTTTAATGTTTTTGACTTTCCTTTACTCCTAAAATTGATGTATATATATATATATTGAAACCACTCACAAAATCCCATGTCATTTTTATAGAAATGGAAAATAAAAATCCCCAAATATTAAATCTTATGGAACCCAAAGAAACCTAATGACCAAAAACAATCTTGAGAGCAAAGAACTACAATGGAGATTTCAGGCTTCATCAATTCAAAACAGAGAAGAATGCCACAACAGTCAAAATGGTGTTCTACCAGCAATAAAACAGGCAGAGAGACCAATGAATCATAAGGAGGGAATCTTGAATAAACTGACACATGTGTGGCCAAAATATCTTTGCCAAGGTCCTAAAATTACCAAGCAAAGAAAGGATAGTCTTGGAATTTGCTAAGGTGGTGGAAGAACAGGACGGGGAGACCACTTTCTCTCCCACAAATTCATTGAAACATCATTTGAACGCTGAGCAAATTCCACAGAACAACTTCTGAATGCTTGAGGAGGACACCAAGCACCCAGAAAGGCAGCCCATTGTCCTCAAAAAGACATAGGAAAAAATATAAAAGACCAAAAGAGAGACAAAAGAGTTAAGGATGGAAACCCTTCTCAGGGAGCAAGTTGTGAAGGAGGAGAAGTTTCATAACACCAAGAAACCCTCTCACCAGCAGGTCTGTGGGGAGTTTTGGAATCTCAGAGGACAACATAACAGGGAGGGGAAAAAAAACGAACCCAAAGATTACACGAGGCACGAGGTAGCCTGGTCACTCACATCTGCCAGCAGAGAGCAGAGGCTGTACAAGGAGGCACAGGCCGAATGCATAGGGTGGGGACTGGACCTGAATACCCTGAGGACAATCTGAGGGCGCTAAAGTGAGATAAATAGATAGCCAAAGAGAAGAAAAAGAGAGAGAGAGAGAGAGAACTTTCCTGCAAAAAGTTCTGAGGCAAAGCCTGGCCTGCTCACAGAACAAAGGATTGAGTGAATACCAGAGGAGAGCTGGCCAGCTGCAGGCTGGCCCCTCCCCTGCTGGAGGCAGAGAAACAGGCGGGCAACAGCTGGAGCCAGAAGGCGAGGGGTAATCTCGGCCCCAGAGCTGGCATCCTCCACCAAACTGTGAGCAGACTCCAAGTTACTAATGAAGTTTTCCTGGATCCTGGATGGCTGACATCCACCAGGAGGGTTGCAGCCAGAGATCAGCTCCCCAGAGGAGACACATGGTCCACCTGAGATGGCTCTCTTGCAGTGCACCCAGGAAATGGAGGGGCTGAGACCAGGGAAGTGATAAGACAGACTGCCCAGCTGGAATAGTACGCTCATCAGCACCTGGTCGTCTGAGCTGCTTGGTCCTGGGAAGGGCACAAAATGCAGGCTCAACCAGGTCTGTGCCTTTGTGGAGTACCTGAAAACCTGAACCTGAGCAGCTTAGACCTGGAAGTGCACAAAATCCAGGGCCAGCTTTAGACAGTTCCCCTTCAGAGCAACCTGGAGCCTGAGCAGTGTCGACTGGAAAAGCACATACACCGTGAGTGGGGGCAAGCCCAGCATGACCCTGAAACTGCGAGCACTCCCCACACATGCCAGTGATATTTGTTGGCAGTGTTCCTCCCTTCCCACAGCACAACTGAACAAGTGTGCCTAAATAAGTGACCATCTCTGCCCCCTTGTGTCAGGGTGGAAATTAGACACTGAAGAGACTTGCAAACAGAGGAAGCCAAAATAAACGAAGAGGGAATTGCTCTGGAAGTGACAGGTGCAATGGATTAAAACCCTGGAGTTAGTACTGATTATATTAGAAGGGGCCTATAGACCTTGAGAAGTATAAGCGGGAACAAGGAACTATCTGAAACTGAACTGACCCCACACTGCCATTAACAGCTCCAGAAAATTTCTATATATATTTTACTATTATTGTTTTTTAATTTTTTAATTAAAAAAATTTTAAGTTCTTTATTACTCCTTTAAATTTCATGTTTATAACCTACTATTACCTTGCAAAAAATAAATCCTATTTCTAAAGCAAATATCATATATATATATATATTATAACTTTTGTGACTTTTTTAATATTATATTTTGAGAGTCTAATCTCTATTCTAGATTTTTAATCTTTGCTTTTTGATTTTTGTTATCAATTTTGTACCTTTAAGGATCCAATATTCAGTACCCATTTTTACTTAGGAGTGTGATTACTGGCTTGATTGCAATCTCCTCCTTTTGACTCTCCTTTCTCTCCCCCAGGTCACCTCTATCTCCTCCCTCCCCCTTCTCTTCTCTACCCAACTCTGTGAATCCTTTTGGGTTTTCTGGCTGTGGAGAACACTTAGGGAACTGATTACTGGTTAGACTGGTCTCTCTTCTTTTAACTCCCCCTCTCCTCCTCCTGGCCACTTCTTTCTCCCTCCTTCCTCTTCCCTTCTCTATGTAACTCTGTGAACCTCTATCAGTGTTCCAGACTGTGGAGAGCACATAGGGAATTGATTACTGGCTAGATTGCTCTCTCCCCTTTTGATTCCCCCCTTCCCTTCCTGCTCACCTCTATCTCCCTCCTCCCTCTTTTCTTCTCCATGTAACTCTGTGAACCTCACTGGGTGTCCCTCACTGTGAAGAATCTTTTCACCATTAACCTAGATGTTTTATCATCAGTGCTGTACGGATGGTGAAGTCTTGAGATTACTGTAAGAATAAGACTGAAAGCCAGAGACAGGAGGCTTAAATCCAAAACTTGAGAACACCAGAAAACTCCTGACTCCAGGGAACATTAATCGACAAGATTTCATACAAAGCCTCCATAACAATGCTGAAACCAAAATTTGCCCAAGAACCAACAAGTTTAAGAGCAAGACATACCAAGCTAATTCTTCAACAATGAAGGAACATAACCCTGAGCATTAAAATACAGGCTGTCAAAAGTAACCAACCCAAAACACCTCGGAACTCACTACTGGATACTTCATTGCACTCCAGAGAGGAGATCCAGCTCCACCCACCAGAACAGCAATGCAAGCTTCCCTAACCAGGAAACCTTGATGAACCACTCATCCAACCCCACCCATGGGGAGAAACCACCACAATAAAGAGGAACCACAACCTTCCAGCATACAGAAAGGCCACCCCAAGCACAGCAACCTAAACAAGTGAAAAGGTGGAGAAATATTCAGCAGGTAAAGGAACATGATAAACGCCCACCATACAGAACCAAAGAGAAGGAGATAGGGAGTCTACCTGAAAAGAATTCAAAATAATGATAGTAAATTGATCCAAAGTCTTGACAACAAAATGGAATTACAGGTAAATAATCTTCAGACAAGGTTTGAGAAGATGCAAGAAAAGTTTAACAAGGATGTAGAAGAAATAAAAAAGAGTCAATAAAGAATGAATGATGCAATAACTGAGGTGAAAAACACTTTGGAGGGAACCAACAGTAAAATAACTGAGGCAGAAGATAGGATAAGTGAGGTGGAAGATAAAATGGTGGAAATAAACGAAGCAGAGAGGGGAAAAAAGAATTAAAAGAAATGAGGACAACCTCAGAGACTTCTGGGACAATGTCATTCCCCACAACATCCACATCATAGGAGTCTCAGAAGAATAAGACAAAAAGAAAGGCTATGAAAAGATACTTGAGGAGATAATACTTCAAAACTTCCCTAAACTGGAGAAGAAAATAGCCACCCACATCCGAGAAACCCAGAGAGTTCCAAATAGGATAAGCCCAAGGTGAAACACTCCAAGACACATGTTAATCAAATGAATGAAGATCAAATGCAAAGAACAAATACTAAAAGCAGCAAGGAAAAACCAACAAATAACATACAAGGGGATTCCCAGAAGGATAACAGCTGATCTTTCCATAGAAACACATCAGGGCAGTAGGGAACGGCAGGACATACTTAAAGCGATGAAAGAGAAAAATTTACAACCTAAATTACTGTACCCAGCAAGGATCTCATTCAATATGAAGGAGAAATCAAAAGCTTTTCAGATAAGCAAAAGCTGAGAGAATTAAGCACCACCAAACCAGCTCTTTAACAAATGCTAAAGGATCTTCTCTGGGCAGGAAACACAGAAAATGTTTATAAACTTGAACCCAAAATAGCAAAGTACGTGGCAATGGGATCATTATCCAGAGTGAACTAAGCCAGAGGCAAAAAAAACAATACAGTATATTAACGCATATATATGGAATTTAGAAAGACGGTAACAAGAACCCAACATGCGAGACAGCAAAAGGAAAGCAGATGTATAGAATAGACTCGTGGACTTTGTGGATGAGGGTAAGGGTGGGATGATATGGGAGAAGGGCATTGAAACATGTTAATTATCATATGTCTAATCAATCGCCAGCCCAGGATTGATGCTCCGGACTGGTGCAGCAAGATTTCCCGGGGGGGAGGGAGGAGGGAGGGGGGTTCCGGAGGGGAAGCATATGTAAACCCATGGTGATATCATGACAATCTATGGCAAAAACAATTTAAAAAAATAAATTAATAAAAAAAAACCTCCAAAAAGCAGGAATAGAAGGAACATTCCTCAACATAATAAAAGCTATATATGACAAACCCACAGCAAACATTATCCTCAATGGTGAAAAACTGGAAGCATTCCCCCTGAAGTCAGGAACAAGACAAGGATGCCCACTCTCACCACTACTTTTCAACATAGTTTTGGAAGTCTTGGCCACAGCAATCAGAGCAGATAAATATATCAAAGGAATCCAGACTGGAAAAGAAGAAGTAAAACTCTCTCTGTTTGCAGATGACATGATCCTCTATATTGAAAACCCTAAAGACTCTACGAAAAAATTACTAGAGCTAATCAGTGAATATAGCAAAGTTTCAGGATATAAAATCAACACACAGAAATCCCTGGCATTCCTATACACTAACAGTGAGAAATCAGAAAGAGAAATTCAGGAAACAATTCCATTCACCATCGAAACAAAAAGAATAAAATACTTAGGAGTATTTCTACCTAAAGAATCAAAAGACTTGTATATAGAAAACTATAAAACACTGATGAAAGAAATCAAAGAAGACACAAACAGACGGAGAAATGTACCGCGTTCGTGGATTGGAAGAATCAATATAGTGAAAATGAGTATACTACCTAAAGCAATCTATAGATTCAATGCAATTCCTATCAAGCTACCAGAGGTCTTTTTCAAAGAATTAGAACAAAAAATTTCACAATTTGTATGGAAATACAAAAAACCTCCTATAGCCAAAGCAATCCTGAGAAAGAAGAATGGAACTGGTGGAATCAACATACCTGACTTTAGGCTATACTACAAAGCCACAGTCATTAAGACCGTATGGTACTGGCACAAAGACAGAAATACAGATCAATGGAACAGAATAGAAAGCCCAGAGATCAATCCACGCATCTATGGACACCTTATCTTTGACAAAGGAGGCAAGAATATACAATGGAGAAAAGACAACCTCTTTAACAAGTGGTGCTGGGGAAACTGGACAGCTACTTGTAAAAGAATGAAACTAGAACACTTTCTAACACCATACACAAAGATAAACTCAAAATGGATCAAAGATCTAAGCATAAGACCAGAAACTATAAAACTCCTAGAGGATAACGTAGGCAAAACACTCTCTGACATAACCCAAAGCGGGATCCTCCATGACCCACCGCCCAGAATACTGGAAATAAAAACACGAATAAACAAATGGGACCTAATTAAAATTAAAAGCTTCTGCACAACAAAGGAAACTATAAGCAAGGTGAAAAGACAGTCTTCAGAATGGGAGAAAATAATAGCCAATGAAGCAACAGACAAACAATTAATCTCAAAAGTACGCAAACAACTCCTGCAGCTCCATTCTAGAAAAATAAATGACCCAATCAAAAAGTGGGCCAAAGAACTTAATAGACACTTCTCCAAAGAAGATATAAAAATGGCTAACAAACACATGAAAAGATTCTCAACATCACTCATTATCAGAGAAATGCAAATCAAAACCACAATGAGGTACCACTTTACACCATTCAGAATGGCTGCCATCCAAAAGTCTACAAGCAATAAATGCTGGAGAGGATGTGGACAAAAGGGAACCCTCTTACACTGTTGGTGGGAATGCAAACTAGTACAGCCACTATGGAAAACAGTGTGGAGGTTCCTTAAAAAGCTGCAAATAGACCTGCCATATGACCCGGCAATCCCACTGCTGGGCATATACACCGAGGAAACCAGAATTGAAAGAGCCACATGTACCCCAATGTTCATCGCTGCATTGTTTACAATAGCCAAGACATGGAAGCAACCTAGATGCCCATCAACTGACGAATGGATAAGAAAGCTGTGGTACATATACAAATGGAATATTACTCAGCATTAAAAAAAAAAATTCATTTGAAACAATTCTACTCAGATGGACGAAACTGGAGCCCATTATCCAGAGTGAAGTAAGCCAGAAGCAAAAACAACAATACAGTATATTAACGCATATATATGGAATTTAGAAAGACCGTAACGAGAACCCAACATGCGAGACAGCAAAAGGAACGCAGATGTATAGAATAGACTCGTGGACTTTGGGGATGAGGGTAAGGGTGGGATGATATGGGAGAAGGGCATTGAAGCATGTTAATTGTCATGTGTCTAATCAATCGCCAGCCCAGGATTGATGCTCAGGGCTGGTACAGCGAGATTTCCTGGGGGGGAGGGAGGAGGGAGGGGGGTTCCGGAGGGGAAGCATATGTAAACCCATGGTGATATCATGACAATGTGTGGCAAAAACAATAAAAAAAATTCATTTGAATCAATTCTATTCAGATGGACCGAACTGGAGCCCATTATCCAGAGTGACGTAAGCCAGAAGCAAAAACAACAATATAGTATACTAACACATATATATGGAATTTAGAAAGACAGTAACGAGAACCCAACATGCGATACAGCAAAAGGAACGCAGATGTATAGAGTAGACTCGTGGACTCTGTGAATGAGGGAAAGGGTGGGATGATATGGAAGAATGGCATTGAAACATATTAATTATCATATGCCTAATCAATCGCCAGCCCAGGATTGATGCTCGGGGCTGGTGCATCAAGATTTCCCTGGGGGAGGGGGGAGGGAGGGGTTTCTGGAGGGGCAGCATATGTAAACCCATGGTGATATCATGGCACTGTATGACAAAAACAATAAAAGGGAGGAAAAATATAAAATAAAAAAATAAAATAAAATAAAGAGGAGATGTTCCCAAACTCATTCTATGAGGTCAGCATTACTGTTACATAAGAACCAGGCAAAGAAAACAAATGAGCAATATCCTTGATGAATTTTGACCAAAAAATAATAAGAATAATAACAATAAACAAATACCAGCAAACAGCTAACAGCATAGTAAAAGGATTATACATCATAACCAGGTTGGATTCATACGTTATGTAAAGATGGTTCTATATACTAAAATCAATCAATGTACTAAACCACAGTAACAAAAGGAAGATCAAAAACTACATTATCATATCAATTGATGCAGCAAAAGTTTTTGACAAAATTCAGTTCAGTTCAGTTCAGTCACTCAGTCACGTCCGAATCTTTGTGACACTATGAATCACAGCACACCAGGCCTCCCTGTCCATCACCAACTCCTGGAGACTACCCAAACCCATTTGCATTGTGTCGGTGATGCCATCCAACCATCTAACCTCTGTTGTCCCCTTCTCTTCCTGACCCCAATCCCTCCCAGAATTAGGGTCTTTTACAATGAGTTAAGCCTTCACATCAGGTGGACGAAGTATTGGAGTTTCAGCTTCAACATCAGTCCTTCCAATGAACACCCAGGACTGATCTCCTTTAGGATGGACTGGTTGCATCTTCTTGCAGTCCAAGGGACTCTCAAGAGTCTTCTCCCACACCACAGTTCAAAAGCATCAATTCTTCAGTGCTCAGCTTTCTTATAGTCCAGCTCTCACATCCACATATGACTACTGGAAAAACCATAGCCTTGACTATATGGACCTTTGTTGGCAAAGTAATGTTTCTGCTTTTAAATATGCTATCTAGGTTGGTCATAACTTTCCTTCCAAGTAGTAAGTATCTTTTAATTTCATAGTTGCAATCACCATCTGCAGTCATTTTGGAGCCCCAAAAAATAAAGTCTGACACTGTTTCCACTGTTTCCCCATCTATTTCCTATGAAGTGATGGGACCAGATGCCATGATCTTACTTTTCTGAATGTTGAGCTTTAAGCCAACTTTTTCACTCTCCTCTTTCACTTCCATCAAGAGACTCTTTAGTTCCTCTTCACTTTCTGTCATAAGGGTGGTGTCATCTGCATATCTGAGGTTATTGATATTTCTCCCAGCAATCTTCTTTCCAGCTTGTGGTTCCTCCAGCTCAGCATTTCTCATTATGTATTCTGCATAAATGGAAGTTTAGAGGCTGGAGTTTACACTAAAAAGCCCCTCAAGGATTGTAAGCACCCAAGCCACACAGAATCAGGCAGTTTAAGAAAAGATATTAACTCAGCAAGGACTGAAGAATAAATTGGATCAGTGACAACCATGGCAGAAACAATGCAAGAAAAGCATTGTAGATGATAGGATGTGAGGAATCAACTAGAGGTCCAAGGAAGACATTGCCAACCAGACAAGGTTTACCTGCAATGCATGCATTTGAAAGTCTGGAGTTTCCTGGAAGTAGCTTTCTGAAACAAGGAAAATATAAAAGTTCCCAACGCTTGAAGCTACATGAAATACATAGTTACCATATAACAGCACTTAGGAGCACAAAACAGTTGGCTAATTTAAAGCTGGGATCACAGGGAAGCATCTAGACTTGGGTGTTAGACATGGAGGACCACCAAATTTAGAGATCTTGAAGTGGTATCCTTAGGGATGGACATGATGTTTTTTTGAGGCAAGAAGGTATAGTGAACATTCTGTAAACAGAGTAAAGTTATGTTTTGCTTATCATATAGTGAACTTTTCAGAAGTCACAGTCAAAAGATTATGGAAAGTAGTGTACAGTGAGAGACTGGGTTCTGGGAGGAGAATCCAAGAGGCTTTTGAGAAATAAGTGAAAAATAGGTGAGCTGAATGGGGACAATACAATGGGCTAACAGCAGAGAAGACAAGGGGCAAACTATGCAAAAGTAATTAGTCTCAAACATTCAGATAAAATTTGACATTAGAGTAGCTAAGAGCTGATGCTTTTAAACTGTAGTGTTGGGAAAGACTCTTAAGAGACTCTTGGATAGCAAGGAAATCAACCTAGTCAATCCTAAAGAAAATTAGTCCTGAATATTCATTGGAAGGACTGATGCTGATGCTGATGCTGAAGCTCCAATCCTGAGGTCACCTAATGTGAAGAGACAACTCATTGGAAAAGACCCTGATGCTGGGAAAGATTGAAAGCAGGAGGAGAAGGGAACAAAAGAGGATGAGATGGTTGGATGTCATCACTGACTCAGTAGACATGAGTTTGGGCCATTTCTGGGTGTTGGTGGTGGACAGGGAAGCCTGGCCTGCTGCAGTCCATGGGGTCTCAAAGAGTTGGACACGACTGAGTGGCTGAACTAACTCCCACCCTGCAGGTGGACTATTTACATCTGAACCACCAGTGAAGCCCATTTAAAACATGCTTATGGAGATGCCAAGTGAGAATTCAGTCAGAAGTTAGAAGTTTGGCAAAATCAGCAGGAAGTCTGGACTCGGTGTTGTACATGTTTGTCTTTAAAGAGTTCTTGGGGTAAATGAAGACCACCCTCACCTGGAAACCTGTGTCACTGATAATTCTGTAACTATCTTTATTAATAAAGTAGCTAGAGCATCTCATTTAACCACAGAAATTTTCCAAAGCTTTATTTCCTATTTGTGCACTCAAAGAACTGCATTTTCCAACTTTTGATTGAACTAATAAGGCTATGAAATTTCTGAGTTTTCTGTTTAACATCTGGATCAGAGTCCAGTGTGGAGAGAGAAATTACTTTGATTTATTTTAACAGAGAAATATTTTTAAACATATTAAGTCAGTGTAAGAGTATTGGCAACTGAAAAGGGAAAAAGTGAACTTAGTTTGGAAAGAGCAATTGCAGGAGGCAGCTGTGACATCTACATCTGGACAAGCAGATGTCAAGGCTGGAGTTACAGAGCTTATGAGCCTGGGGAGGGGGCCCTGGGCTACTGAGATGCTACCCTCAGGGAAGGGCACCTTGCTTGGCTTGGGCTGGCATCTCTGAGTTTGGGGAAGGCACCCTGGGGACAGGGACTCAGAACCCTGAGTTTCCATGTGAAGGGAACTTCACTGATATTGGGTCCTGATGGGATTGCAAGTTGGACTCAGATGCTGACAGAAAAAATGTTGCTGCTGCTGCTCTAAGTTGTGTTAGTCCCCCAGTCTTGTCGGACTCTTTGTGACTCTATGGAACCTACCAAGCCTCTTCTGTCCATGGAATTCTCCAGGTGAGAATACTGGAGTCGGTTGCCACTTCCTTCTCCAGGGGATCTTCCTGACCTAGAGATCAAACCTGGGTCTCCTTCTCTGCAGGCAGGTTCTTTACCACTGAGTCGCTTTACCATTTTACAGATTCTTTACCACTGAGAGGAAGGTTGCTCTGAGGAAGGGGGGCTATGAGGATTTCCACAAGAACAAGAAGTCCCCCTCCCCCAAAGGAGGAGGAAGGAAAGAGTCCCAAGCCTCCCAGCCTTCCTCTAGCAGCTCCTATTAGTGGAGTTTACCAGGGAGACACCTGGTAAAGCAGAAAAGTGGTTTGCAGAGTTCTGGACTCAGAATCACAAAGTTGAGGGCAGAAGGGTGGAGGTAGACCAGAGACCATAGCTAGGAATCAGCACAGTATCCATTATTCACAGTATATAACTTATATCTGAATACCTGACTTAGAAAAACTACTTACATCTAATTTATGCATATGCATGTATGTGGTGTGCAATATATACATAATATATGAATTTGTGTATAATGTTTATATAGCTTTATATCATTTGTTTGGTCGCTAAGTTGCATCTGACTTTCTGTGACTCCATGTACAGTAGCTCACCAGGCTCCTCCGTCCATGGGATTTCCCAGACTAGACTACTGGATTGGGTTACCATTTCATCCTCCAGGGGATCTTCCTAACCCATGGTTTCAACCCACATGTTCTGCATTGGCAGGCAGATTCTCTACCGCTGAGGCTCCAGGGAAGCCATAGATTATTTTATATATATGCAAAATGTATCTACTACAAAGACTACTCCCTGGGCATAATTCAAAAGTCTCAATCCTCAATGGATAAACAAGGTCATACTTTATTGCACATAACTGTATTTAATATTCTGTGATAACCATAATGATGAAAAGAATATAAAAATGTATGTATATGTATAAAAATACTTCAGTGCCAAAATCAGGTTGATTATATTATTTGCAGCTGAAGATGGAGAAGCTCTATAGAGTCAGCAAAAATAAGACCAGGAGCTGACTGGCTCGGATAATGAACTCCTTATTGCCAAATTCAGGCTTAAATTCATAAAAGTAGGGGAAACCATTAGATCATTCAGGTATGACCTAAATCAAATACCTTATGATTATACAGTGGAAGTGACAAATAGACTCAAGGAATTAGATATGATTGACAGAGTGCCTGAAGAACTATGGATGGAGGTTTGTGATATTGTACAGGAGGCAGTGATCAAGACCATCCCCAGCAAAGAGAAATGAAAAGAGGCAAAATGATTGTCTGAGGAGGCCTTAACATAGCTGAGAAAAGAAGAGAAGCTAAAGGCAAAGGAGAAAAGGAAAGATAAACCCATCTGAATGCAAAGTTCCGAAGAATGGCAAGGAGAGATAAGAAACCCTTCCTCAGTGAACAGTGCAAAGAATTACAGGGAAAAAATAGAATGGGAAAGACTAGAGATTTCTTCTAGAAACTTAGAGATGCCAAGGGAACATATCATGCAAAAATGGACACAATAAAGGACACAAATGTTGGGGACTTAACAGAAGCAGAAGATATTAAGAAGAGGGGGCAAGAATACACAGAAGGAGTATACAAAAAAAGATGTTAATGATCCAGATAACCATGACGGTGTGATCATCACTCACCTAGAGCCAGACATCCTGGAGTGCAAAGTCAAGTGGGCCTTAGAAAGCATCACTACAAACAAAGCTAGTAGAGGTGATATGATTCTAGTTGAACTATTCCAGATCCTAAAAAATGATGCTGTAAAAGTGATGCACTCGATATGCCAGCAAATTTGGAAAACCCAACGGTGGCCACAGGACTGGAAAAGGTCAGCTTTCATTCCAATCCCAAAGGAAGGCAAGGCCAAAGAATGTTCAAACTACTGCACAATTGCACTCATCTCACATGCTAACAAAGTAATGCTCAAAATTCTCCAAGTGTACATGAACTGATAACTTCCAGATGTTTAATGGTACATGAACTAATAACTTTCAGCTGTTCAAGCTGGATTTTCAAAAGGCAGAGGAACCAGAGATAAAATTGCCAACATCTGTTGGATCATCCATCGAGAAAGCAAGAGAGTTTCAGAAAAACATCTACTTCTGCTTTATTGACTACACAAAGCCTTTGACAGTGGAAAATTCTTATAGAACACCTGACCTGCCTCTTGACAAATCTGTTTGCAGGTCTAGTAGAAATAGTTAGAACCAGACTTGAAACAATGGACTGGTTTCAAATTGGGAAAGGAGTACGTCAAGGTTGTATATTGTCACTGTGCTTTTTTAACTTATATGCAGAGTACATCATGCAAAATGCTGGCCTGGATGAAGCACAAGCTGGAATCAAGATTTCTGGGAGAAATATCAATAATCTCAGATATGCAAATGACACCAACCTTATGGCAGAAAGTGAAGAGGAACTGAAGTGCCTCTTGATGAAAGTAAAAGAAAACAGTGAATAAGGCTGGCTCAAGACTCAACATTCAAAAAACAAAGATGATGGCATCTGGCCCCATCACTTCATGGCAAATAGGTGGGAAAACAATGGAAACAGTGACAGACTTCATTTTCTTGGGCTCCAAAATCACTGCAGATGGTGACTTCAGCCATGAAATTAAAAGATCCTTGCTCCTTGGAAGAAAAGCTATGACAAACCTAGACAGTGTATTAAAAATCAGAGACATTATTTTTCTGACAAAGATCCATCTAGTCAAAGCTATGGTTTTTCCAGTAGTCATCTTTTGATGTGAGAGTTGGACTGTAAATAAGGTTGAGCATTAGAGAATTGATGCTTTTGAACTGTGGTGTTGGAGAAGAATCTTGAGAGTCCCTTGGAGATTCCAAGGAGTCCCACAGAGATCAAATCAGTTATTCCTGATAGAAATCAATCCAGAATATTCGTTGATGCTGAAGCTGAAGTTCCAATGCTTTGGCCACCAACTGTTGTTGTGAAGAGTTGACTCATTAGAAAAGACCCTGATGCTGGGAAAGATTGACAGCAAGAGGTGAAAGAAAAGACAGAGGATGAGTTAGTTGTACGGCATCACTGACTCAACAGACTTGAGTTTGAGCAAGCTCTGGGAGATGGTGAAGGCCAGGGAAGCCTGAAATGCTGCAGTCCATGGGGTCGCAAAGCGTCAGACATGACCGAGCAACTGAACAATAACAACAAAAGTTAAAATGTGAACTAGATGAGGACAGTCATCTGTTTAATTCTCCTTCATGACCAGGGTCCAGTGCTCTGCTTTGTACATAGGTGGTTCTGGGGGAAATCAAAAAGACTATTAATAAGTGAATTCAGCAAGTATTTATTGAATTCACATCACTCTATTTCCCCAGAATTCTATAGTGAGCAAGTAGATATGATCATATGATATGATGTTCTCTCTTAAAGCCTCTCTCTCATGGTGAGTCGAAAGGTAGCACCCCTTACAAAAGAAATGTCCATGGAATAAAATTTGAGAATGTGCTTATGGTGTTATCAGAGCCATCTAGAGGTTGGGATAGTAAACTCTCTGAAAATTTAACTTGGAACATTTTTATTTTTTTTCCTTCTATCACAGCACAAATATCCTCACACAATTCCAAGTTATTCTTGCTTGTTTTCTATTTTTATTGTACTGGGAGATGAGTTGGTAATACCATACATCAGCCTGGCCCTTTGGACTTCAAAGCAGAAACTTCTCATCAGACAGACTTTCGGCCTAAGATGTTTTCCTCCCTCATTCCATTCATGAATCATTCACTGTGTGCATAGAATGCTCTTGTCTCTAGAAATAATTCATTCTTTGAGGTAGTAATGGATGTTGTGTGTGTGGGGTGCTGAGCCAGGTGGTGGAATGACTGACGGAAGGTGTGCAGTTTGATGTGTAAAGTATGATTCTGACTGGGTAATATGTGAGCAGGACTCTGAAATAAAGGGACCAAGAAAGCTGCGCCAAACTCCGGATGAAAAATGTTACGAACACAAAAAACAAAGAGCATAACAGGGTACTAAAGGGAGAACGTGGACCTCTTTGAAGAACAACCCAGGGGGCCAGTGTGGGATAAGCCAGCAGGCTGTTGAAACAAAATGCAGCCCATTTCTCTGTGGCCTCAGTTCTTGCTGAGCTGTGCTGAAATCCTCCCCAAACCTTTTTTCTTTTCCTTTTTTTATGGGTGCCATGCATTTTAAACATTGAAGTATAAATGACATGCACACTTCCTTTTCTTAAAAAAAAGGCTTAGATGCTGTCATTAGGCCACAGTAGGATTTAACCCATGTTTCAAGCTGTGACTCTTTGTGATTTTGTAAGAAACTACAGGGCAGCCTTCTCTTGGATACAAAGGCAATCCTGAAAGTCTAAAGGCAAGTGGATTGCTTCAGACCACTCGGATATGTCTCTCTCCTACTTGTCTGCAGACTTTTTCAAGTTACAAATTTAAATTCAAAACAGAATAAAACACATCTAAAGTCTTTACATTAAAACAAAGTAGAAATCTTGAGCCCTCTCCCTTCACAGTCCTGCAGTCAGCACATCCTTCATATTTAACTTCCTAAATGTCTCCCTTATGTAGTCTCTTGGCAAATGAGCCAGACATTCTGGTAGGTCCTGGGAAAATTGAGGGGCATCCATGATGGCTCAGGTGGTAAAGAATCTTTTTGCAATGTGGGAAACCTGGGTTCGATCCCTGGGTCCAAAAGATCCCCTGGATAAGGGAGAATTACAAGAGGGTCAGTCATCATAATGAGATGCCTATTTTATTGCATCTATATCTCCCCCAATCTCATACCATTCTCTACTCTTTTTTTTCTGAAAACACTGATTTGATAACATCATGATCCTGTGTAGAACCTTCTTTCGCTTTACTTGCTTTGGAAGATAATGCCCAATATCTTCAGCACAAACTGAAAAGTCGTTAACTCTGGTCTTGACCTTTCCTCCAAACAAAGTTTCTAGCTCATCTTCCCCAGTCATATATATGTTCTAGCATGATGGTTCTCAAATCAGGCTACTATTGGGATCAACATGGGAACAAGAATGCTCATGCCTAGGTACCATTCCAGAAAAATTATACCAGATTCACTTGGAGTGCAGACTGGATGGCAACATTTATTGAAAGTTCTCTGTATGGATCTAATGTGCATTTGGCTGAAGGTGTTTGAAATGTATCCTTACTGCATATTGTTATTTCTGTTGGCAATAGCCTAATTTCCAGATGTACTAATTCTTAATCAAATAAAAGAGGAATGTAAAAATAACCACACTAAGCATATTATTTCTCAAACACCCACAGGTTTATAGGATCACAAGTGTTTTAAGTCATCTTAGAACAATCTTATGCACCTTTTCAATCTGGCAGCTTCCTATTTATATTTCAAAATGTAACAAGTACAGACAAAGCAAAGACTTGTGGTTGGTGAGGGAAGGTAGGAGAGGGAAGGATTGGGAGTCCTGGATTAGCAAATGCAAACTTTTATACACAGGATGGATAAACAACAAGGTCCTGTATAGCACAGGGAACTATATGTGATATCTTCTGACATTCTGGAGCAGAATATGAAAATGAAAATATGTATGTATAACTAAATCACTTTTCTGCACACCAGAAATCAGCACAACATAGTAAATCAACTATGTTTCAATTTTTTTTTTTAAATAAGATAGCTTGCGTACCATCCCTTGGATATGCCCACAGGGCAGTAATAATTTCTGATGGCTAAACACAATGGCACTTTGAATTTATCAGTCATAAAACACTCTAGAAAGATTCTGGTGCATCAGCTTACACCCTGCACAGCTAAATATCATCTCCTTAAGGACAAGGAACCAGGCGTGTTTTCTCTGCTTATATGCCCTACTTCTCTTGAGAACGGTAACCAAAGAGGCAGAGGAAAATCAGGGGACTGTGGAATCCCAAAGCGAATGGAAGAAGATTTTTGAAAAAGAAGAAATTACTACTTTGTTAAATGCTGCTGCCCTCACACCCTGCGTCCCTGGGGCCACGGCCCCCACACTCTTGGTTCCCTTGTCCACATCCCTTCACCCTGTTTTTAACATCCACGCCCCCACACCCCTGGTTCCCTTGTCCACACCCACTTGCCTTGCGTTCTCACATCCCCCCTAAGCCCTTGGATCCCTTGTTCCCACCCCGTGGCCCATCATTCTCACATCCATGCCCCCAAGCCCTTGGTTCCCTTGTCCCCTCCCCTTTGCCCTGCATTGTCACATCCTTGCCCCTTGCCCTCGATTCTTACATCCATGCCCTCTCGCCCTCCACTCGCACATCCATGCCCCCACGCCCTTGGTTCCCTTGTCCACATCCCCTCGTCCTTGATTATCACATCCACGCCCCCACTCCCTTTGTTCCCTTGTCAAAACCCGCTCACCCTGCGTTCTCACATCAATACCCCTATGCCCTTGGATCCCTTGTCCCCACCCTGTAGCCCATCATTCTCTCATCCATGCCCCCAAGCCCTTGGTTCCCTTGTCCCCTCCCCTTTGCCTGCATTGTCACATCCTCGCCCCTTGCCCTCGATTCTCACATCCATGCGCCCTCACCCTCTCCTCACACACTCATGCCCCCACGCCCTTGGTTCTCTTGTCCACACCCCCTCACCCTGCGTTCTCACATCCTAGCCCCGTGCCCTCGATTCTCACATCCATGTCCCCAAGCCCTTGATTCCGTTGTCCACACACCCTCGCCCTCCCCTCTCACATCCACACTCCCACGCCCTTGTTTCCCTTGGCCACACTCCCTCTCTCTCAACTATCACATCCAGCCCCCACACCCTGGTTCCCTTGTCCACATCACCTCGCCCTGCATTTTCACGCCACGCCCTTGGTTCCCTTGTCCCCACTCCTCACCCTCCATTCTCACATCCACTTCCCCAACCCCTTTGTTCCCTTTTCCCCACCCACTCGCCCTGCGTTCTCTCTTCCTCACCCTTCACCCTAGATTCTCACATCCACCCTCCCACGCCCTTGTTTCCCTTGTCCACACCCACTCGCCTTCCATTCTCACATCCACCCCCCCCCACGCCCATGGTTTCCTTGTCCACACCCTCTCGCCCTCCACTCTCACATCCTTGCCCCATGCCATAGATTCCCACGTCCACGCAGCGCAAGTCAGCAGTTTGCCTCCTCTTTCCAGTCTTTGGGCTTCTCTGAGGTGTTTTGGCCCTGGAGAAGGAAATGGCAACCCACTGCACTATTCTTGCCTGGAAAACCCTATGGACTAAGCAGCCTGGTGGGCTACAGTCAGTGGAGCTGCAAAGAGTAGAACATGACTAAATGAAGTGTGATGGTGCTGCTAAAAGGTTGACAGAGATGAGAATCAATACTTGATAATTAGATTTAAAATGTGGAAATTAGTAGTGCCTGAGAGATGTGACAGAGTGTAGATGGACTTCAGAGATGACCACCTGCATGTTATTTCCACCTCCACTTCTTACAGCTACCTTTCAGGCTGTTCTGAGGATTAGAAAAACAGCTACACAGTCTTATAAAATGCTTGAGGTGTAGCAAGTTGTATAACAGCATGAGCTGCTATTAGCAATATTTTTATGTTAGCAGTTTCACTAGAACAGACAGGATAGAACAGTACCTGGAGCACATCTGAGAGAGATTTGGAGGAGAGAAAGGAGGATGTGCATTCTTTTGAAGAATATTACCAAGAAGGAAAGAGGAGAAATGAGTTAATAGCTGGTGGTGATATTAAATCAAGAGAGCGTTTTTAGTTTTAAGAGATGAGTAAAACACCATGGTTGTTTACTAAGGGAATTGGTTCAGTGCAGGAGAAAGTTAGCAAAATTACTGAAATGATGTCTTAGAGGAGATGGGGGGAAAAGCATAGAAATCAGTACACACATGGAAAGATTACACTTGGAAGGCTCAACAGTTTATATTTGGTCATAGAAGGCAAAGAAGAGATCATGATTCCTGAAACCTCAGAGCAGAAGATGGATAGATGTGATGAGGGAAAATTGTTGAAGTTGTTTTTCAATTGTTTTGATTTTCATAATGAGATGGAAGGTAGAATCATCAGCTGATGAGAGAGAGGTTAGTGGAGATTTGCAGAGAGCTGGAGATGTGAAACACTTGCTTGGAAGAGTGGGAGAGTAACTGGATGAGGGGACTGTATTGGAACTGCCAGATGGCATTACAATTATCCATCACATTTGTCATAAGAGACTTGACTCTGAGCTACTGGAGGGGCAAAATTTATGCTTCCTAAGTACCTGGTAGAAAATAAGCATTCAGAAATGTTTTACTAGGCTCTGAAAATACCTGTAACGCAATCAATATTCAGGCCCCCTGGTGTGATAGAGTAATGCACTCCAGAGACAAACACATTCTAATCCCCAGAATTAGCAATGATGCTACCTTATGTGGCAAAAAGGATGCTGCACATTTGATTAAGTTTGAGATTTTTCTGAATTATCTGGATGAGTTTTGTACACAAATCTTTCTGGAGTCAAAACGGTGTTATGTCCTGATAAACCCATTGTAAGTTGCAAATACTGAAGTCAAAAAATGCAGATATTAGAATACGCCTAATCTATTGAACATCTCAGCTTAGCTTTGCCTACCTAGACAGCGAAGAACACTTACATAAATCTACTGTTGGGCAAAATCATCTAACACAAAGCCTATTTATAATAAAGTGTTGTCTATCCCATGGAATTCATTGACTACCACTCCAAAAATGAAGACCAGAATGGTGTGTGGGTACAGCATGGGCTGTTCACCCTGTGATCAAGTGACTGATTGCTGCTGCCCAGTGTCACAAGAGGGTATCTTAATTCTTATCGCTAGCCTGAAAAAAATATCAAAATTCAAAACAGTCTGCCAAATAATTGATACTTTCAAACTGAAGTGCTGGAGAAGACCCTTGAGCATCCTTTGGACTTCAGGGAGATCGAACCAGTCAATCGTGAAGGAAATCAACCCTGAATATTCATTGGAGGGACTGATCCTGAAGCTGAAGCTACAATACTTGGCCACTTGATGCAAAGAGCTGACTCATTGGAAACGAGCTTGATACTGGGAAAGATTGAAGGCAGAAGGAGAAGAGAGTGACAGAGGATGAGAAGGTCCAGTGGAATCACTGATTCAGTGGACATGAGTTTGAGCAACTCCAGGAGATAGTGAAGGACAGAGGAGGCTTATGTCCATGGGGTCACAAAGACTTGGACACACCTTAGCTACTGTAGAAACAACATTGTGGTTTCTACAGAATGCATATTGCTTTAACACCATAAAGCTGAAAAGTTCTAAATGGAGCCATAAGTCAGGGAACACCTGTAATCATAGAGCCTCATCATCGGAGGGAGACAAGAGGTGCTGGGGGATGGAAGCAGAGGTTGGATGATACGTTTGATGATGGAGGGAAAGACCAGGAGCCCACAAGTGCAGGCAGCTCCAGCAGCTCAGAGAGGACGGATTCTCCCCTGAAGCCTACCCAAGAGACACACACCTTGATGTTATCCCTGTAAGACTCACTTTGGACCTCTGGCCTCCAGAACTATCAGGTAATAAGTTTATGCTGTATTAAGCCAAGAAGCTTGTGGTGATTTGTTGCAGCACCAGTAGGAACTAATAGACATGGTGATTAAATTGATTATTCCTTTGACTGTAAACAGAACACTCTCTACCTCTATAAAGGGATGCAAACCAGCCCTAGGAGCTATCATTGTCCTGAGGGCTAAATTTCTATCTCGATTCCACATAGACACTGAGAGAGATTTCCTCTGCCTTCTATTAGCCCATCATTTGATCTTCAAGTTGGAGAATAAATGATTTTCATGAGGATGATATAGAAAGGTGACACAGTTATATCTTCATGTCCTGAGTGGCTAGAATATGATAACAAAAGCCTCAGCATTATGGGTATGTGTCACTTGAGTTGTAAATAGATGTATTTTCATTCTTATATACATGATAGTGATTCCCTTTGTGCTTCAAGCTCAGAAACCATCTGGGAAATGCATGAAGGTAGATTCAAATTTGAAAAAATATTAGCAGCCAGCTAATAACTTCTTGCACAGTCAGCTGTGAAAGTGACTTACAGTGCCAAATAAAATACACTAAAATATTTAACCTTTCTGGACATATCATGAATCATAAAGCAATGGGTATCATATTTTTGATGCTATGAAATGCATCTGCAGCTTGATGGCCCTCATAAGTACTAATCTGGACTGCCTATCCAAAGACAGTGCCAGAGTTATTTACAAAGAAAAGCCTAACCCAGTAATTCAAGGTGTCACCATTATATACAGCAATAAAGTGAATCTGGCAGCAGGAATAATGAAATGAGATAGGCCAGATACCTGAAATCTTATATTTCCCATAAAGAAATCTTTGTGAAAACTATTTATAAACATCTATAAGTTTACTGAAATAGAGTTCATATAAATTACATAGATGATTAGCTAAAGAACTGCTTCTGAAAGTCCTTGTAATGATTCCAATCATACGTGGTTCCCCAACTTTTTGTACAAGTCAGGTCTTCAAGCAGCCATGCCTCAGGCTGAGTATCTCTGGGTTTCTCCTTCCCCTTAATTCCTCTAAAACGGAGCCTGTTCATTCCACAGATTGCAGCTCTGTCTGCCTTTCCTCTGTGACTTAATGGAATCATTCGGCCCATAAAATACTCTTCACATGATCCTTCATTTTATTCCAAAGATACCAGCATTTTGATCATAATGATTATCATTCAGATTAAAGAAAAATATGTTTTCCTTGCATTTGGCCTATGACTCTGTTTGTAACTTCCTCACAGACTTTTCTATCAAGTCCTTTAACTTTTTTACTTGTACCATGTTCACAACTGACCTTCATTTTGCCATGATTCATAATTATCACTGTAATTTATAATCATTTCTTAAGAGGAGACCAGGGATGTTACAGGAAGAACATGTAGCTTTTGCAGAAAACATCATCTATTACTTAGTTATTTACAGTTCTGAATTTCAGATTCTTCCTTTATGAAAATGGGGGAAGAAGTGCAATTCATGATGTTGAAAGGAAATAATTAAGCTAAAGTATATGCAAGTCTCTAACCCCAAAGTTAGCACATTTGGTGTATAACGTGTTTTCTCCTCTTTCAGTGTTTAAAGATATTAGTAGTCAAACAGGAAAGACAGATCATGAACTCCTTATTACAACACTTAGATTTAATTGAAGAAAATAGGGAAAACCACTAGACCATTCAAGTATGATCAAAATCTAATCCCTTACAATTATACAATGGACGTGACAAACAGATACAAGAGATTAGATCTGATAGACAGAGTACCTGAAAAACTATGGACGGAGTTTAGTAATACTGTACAAAACCATCCCAAGAAGAAGAAATACAAAAAGGCAAAATATTTGCCTGAGGAGCCTTACAAACAAGTGAGAAAAGAAGAGAAGCAAAACACAAAGGAGAAAATGAAAGATATATCCATCTGGATGCAGTGTTCCAATCATTGGCAAGGAGAGCTAAGAAAGCCTTCCTAAGTGATCAGTGCAAAGAAATAGAAGAAAACAATAGAATGGGAAAGACTAGAGATCTCTTCAATAAAATTGGAGATACCAAGGGAACATTTCATGAAAAGATGGGCTCAATAAAGGACAGAAACAGTATGGACCTAACAAAATCAGAAGATATTAAGAAGAGGTGGCAAGAATACACAGAACTATAAAAAAGAGAACTTAAAGGTCAAGATAACCATGATGATGTAATCACTCACCTAGAGACAGACATCCTGGAGTGTGAAGTCAAGTGAGCCTTAGGAAGCATCAGTATGAACAAAGCTAGTGTAAGTGATAGGATTCCAGCTGAGGTATTTCAAATCCTAAAAGATTATACAATTAAAGTGCTGCACTCAGTAAGCCAGCAAATTGAGAAATCTCAGCAGTCGCCACAGGACTGGAAAAGGTCAGTTGCATTCCAATCCCAAATAAAGGCAATGCAAAAGAATGCTCAGACTGGAGAACTAAGATGGCGGAGGAATAGGATGGGGAGTCCACACTCTCCCCAACAAATACACCAAAGGAATATTTAAATACCAAATAAACTCCATAAAACAACATCTGAATGCTGGCAGAGGTCTTCAGGCATCTGGAAAGACAGCCCATTGCCAACGAAAGAAGGTAGGACGAAAGGAAAAAAAAAAGTAATAAGAGAGGCAAAGAGGCAGGGACGGAGATTCATCTCGGAGGGGGAGCCTTGAAAGAGATAAAGGTTTTCGAACGTCAGGAAACATTCTCACTGGCGGATCTGAGGGATCTGAGGCGAATCTCAGAGAGCATAAAAGTCGGGAGTAGAAGCCGATAAATAGTTAAGCCCCTTAGAGAACGTCTCTAACCGCAAACTTCAGCAGAGCGGCGGCCCGGGAACCCCATCCCCCACGAGCCAGTGGACTGCTCAGGGAGGGGCGGGCTGCGCTTAAGGGGGAGGACTGAGATTGAACTCCTGGGGCAGAATGAGGGTCCTAACTGAGGGTGCTAACCGTAGATAGACTGCTGGGTAGCCTTCCCGAGGAAGAACCCCCGCCAGGCTCAGGCTCGCGAGTAGCCTTCCCGAGGAAGACCCCCCCCCCCGCCAGGCTCTCGAAGAGAACAAAGGGCAGCTAGGACTTAGTCCGCTGCACGAGGCAGCCGGGTGGAACTGGGCGGCTGTGGGCTACGGACCGGCCCAGTCCCCACCGGAGAGGACCCCGGTGAGGCTTCTGCCCCCAAACCGCAGGCAGAATCGGGTGCTAGCCAAGACCTCTGGGGACTCTGGACAGTCACCACCAGAATTAGGCGCTTCTCGTATTTGAGAAGACGCGCCCGGCTGCACGCTGAAAAAACCGAGCAGCTGGGCCTGGGGAGGGGAGAAGCCACAGCCTCCAATTGCATCATCAGAGTGCACAGCCAGCCGAGAGCCTGAGCAGAGGGGGCGGGAAAAGTGCAGGCACCTGGAGTGGGGCAAACCCCAGAGCGCTGAATAGACACTGAAGGGGCCAGCAGAGGACGCCAAATCAAGCATGACGAACCACATAAGAGCCCAACCAGGAAACTTTAACAAAACACACATCCAACCCCTCCCATAGTAGGGAACCCCCACAATAAAGGGACAACACAACAAGATAAACAAAATGAAAAGGCAGAGAAACACCCAGCAGGTAAAGGAACAGGATAAACGTCCTCCAGACCAAACAAAAGATGAAGAGATAGGATGTCTACCTGATAAAGAATTCCGAATAATGACAGTGAAAATGATTCAAAACCTGGAAAATAAGTTGGAGTTGCAGTTCAATAACCTGCAGGCAAGGATTGAGAAGATGCAGGTAAGCTTTAACAAGGACTTAGAAGAAATGAGAAAGAGTCAAAATACAACAAATAATGCAATAAATGAGATCAAAAACACCCTGGAGGAAACCAACAGTAGACTAACAGAGATAGAAGACAGGATAAGTGAGATAGAAGATAGAATGGCAGAAATAAATGAAACAGAAAGGAATAATGAAAAAAGAATTAAAAGAAATGAGGACAATCTCAGAGACCTCTTGGACAGTATTAAATGCACCAATATTCGAATCATAGGAATCCCAGAAGAAGAAGACAAAAAGAAAGACCATCAAAAAATTCTTGAAGAGATAATTGTTGAAAATTTCCCTAAATTGGGAAAGCAAACAACCTCTCAGGTCCAAGAAACACAGAGGGTCCCAAATAGAATCAACCCGAAGCGGAACACCCCAAGACACATATTAATCAAATTAACAAATATCAAATACAAGGACCAAATATTAAAAGCAGCGAGAGAGAAGCAAAAAATAACCCACAAGGGGAATCCCATAAGGATAACAGCTGATCTCTCAATAGAAACGCTTCAGGTCAGAAGGGAATGGCAGAGCATACTTCCAGTCATGGAAGAAAACAAGCTACAACCCCCATTACTGTACCTAGCAAAAATTTGATTCAAATTTGAAGGAGAATTCAAAAGTTTTTCAGACAAGGAGAAACTGAGAGAATTCAGCAACACCAAACCAGCCCTCCAACGAATGCTAAAGGATCTTTCCTAGACAGGAAACACGGATGGGATATATAATCTCGAACCCAAAACAATAAAATAGAAGAAATGGAAACAGGACCATATTTATCAATAATTACCTTAAATGTAAACGGGCTGAACGCCCCAACCAAAAGACAAAGATTGGCCGATTGGATACAGAAACAAGACTCCTATATATGTTGTCTACAAGAGACCCACCTCAAACCTAGGGACACATATAGACTGAAAGGTAAAGGCTGGAAAAAGATATTCCATGCAAATAAAGACCAAAAGAAAGCAGGAGTGGCAATACTCATATCAGATAAAGTAGACTTTAAAATAAAGGTGGTGAAAAGAGATAAAGATAGACATTACATAATGATCAAAGGATCAATCCAAGAAGAAGAAATAACAATTATAATTATTTATGCACCCAACATAGGAGCTCCACAATATGTAAGGCAAATGCTAACAAGTATGAAAGGGGAAATTAACAACAACACAATAATTGTGGGAGACTTTAATACACCACTCACAGCAATGGATAAATCAACTAGACAGAAAAGTAACAAGGAAATTCAAACTTGAAATGATACAATAGACCAGCTAGACCTAATTGATATCTATAGGTCACTCCACCCCAAAACAAGGAATTTCCCCTTTTTTCAAGTGCACACGGGACCTTCTCCAGGATAGATCACATCCTGGGCCATAAATCTAGCCTTAGTAAATTCAAAAATATTGAAATCATCCCAAGCATCTTTTCTGACCACAATGCAGTGAGATTAAATACCAGTTACAGGAGAAAACCATTCAAAACTTCCAACATATGGAGGCTCAACAACACACTGCTGAATAACCAACAAATTACAGAAGAAATAAAAAATTAAATTCAGTTATGCATAGAAACCAATGAAAATGAAAACACAACAGCCCAAAACCTATGGGACACTGTGAAAGCAGTGCTAAGGGGAAAGTTCAGAGCAATACAAGCTCACCTCAGGAAACAAGAAAAAAATCAAATAAATAACCTTACTTTACACCTAAAGCAACTAGAAAGGGAAGAGATGCAGAAGCCCAGGTCTAGTAGAAGGAAAGAAATCTTAAAGATCAGGGCAAAAATAAATGCAAAGGAAACAAAAGAGACCATAGCAAAAATCAAACAATCCCAAAGCTGGTTCTTTGAGAAGACAAATAAAATTGACAAACCATTAGCCAGACTCATAAAGAAACAAAGGGAGAAGAAACAAATCAACAGACTTAGAAATGAAAATGGAGAGATCACAAGAGAAACCACAGAAATACAAAGGATCATAAGAGATTATTATCATCAACTATATGCAAATAAACTGGACAACCTAGATGAAATGGACAGATTCCTAGAAAAGTACAACTTTCCAAGAATAAACAAGGAAGAGATGGATAATATTAATAGATCCATCACAAGCACGGAAATTGAAACCGTAATCAGAAATCTTCCAAAAAACAAAAGCCCAGGACCAGATGGCTTCACAGCTGAATTCTACCAAAAATTTAGAGAAGAGCTAACACCTATTCTACTCAAACTCTTCCAGAAAATTGCAGACGAAGGTAAACTTCCAAACGCATTCTACCAGGCCACCATCACCCTAATCCCAAAACCCGGCAAAGATGCCACAAAAAAAGAAAATTACAGGCCAATATCACTGATGAACTTAGATGCAAAAATCCTTAACAAAATTCTAGCAAATAGAATCCAACAACACATTAAAAAAATGATACAACATGATCAAGCAGGCTTTATCCCAGGGATGCAAGGATTCTTCAATATCTGCAAATCAATCAATGTAATACACCACATTAACAAATTGAAAAATAAAAATCACATGATTATCTCAATAGATGCAGAGAAAGCCTTTGACAAAATTCAATATCCATTTATGATAAAAACCCTCCAAAAAGCAAGAATAGAAGGAACATTCCTCAACATAATAAAAGCTATATATGAAAAACACACAGCAAACATTATCCTAAATGGTGAAAAACTGAAAGCATTCCCCCTGAAGTCAGGAACAAGACAAGGGTGCCCACTCTCACCACTACTTTTCAACATAGTTTTGGAAGTCTTGGCCACAGCAATCAGAGCAGATAAAGAAATCAAAGGAATCCAGATTGGAAAAGAAGAAGCAAAACTCTCTCTTTGCAGATGACATGATCTTCTATATTGAAAACCCTAAAGACTCTACGAGAAAATTACTAGAGCTAATCAGTGAATATAGCAAAGTTTCAGGATACAAAATCAATACACAGAAATCCCTGGCATTCCTATACACTAACAATGAGAAAACAGAAAGAGAAATTATGGAAACAATTCCATTCACCACCGAAACAAAAAGAATAAAATACATAGGAGTATTTCTACCTAAAGAAACAAAAGACTTGTATATAGAAAACTATAAAACACTGATGAAAGAAATCAAAGAGGACACAAACAGACGGAGAAATGTGCCCTGTTCTTGGATTGGAAGAATCAATATAGTGAAAATGAGTATACAACCCAAATCAATCTATAGATTCAATGCAATTCCTATCAAGCTACCAGAGGTCTTTTTCAGAGAATTAGAACAAATAATTTCACAATTTGTATGTAAATACAAAAAACCTCACATAGCCAAAGCAATCTTGAGAAAGAAGAATGGACCTGGAGGAATCAACCTACCTGACTTTAGGCTATACTACAAATCCACAGTCATTAAGACAGTATGGTACTGGCACAAAGACAGAAATACAGATCAATGGAACAGAATAGAAAGCCCAGAGATCAATCCACGCATCTATGGACACCTTATCTTTGACAAAGGAGGCAAGAATATACAATGGAGAAAAGACAAGCTCTTTAACAAGTGGTGCTGGGAAAACTGGACAGCCACTTGTAAAAGAATGAAACTAGATCACTTTCTAACACCATACACAAAGATAAACTCAAAATGGATCAAAGATCTAAGCATAAGACCAGAAACTATAAAACTCTTAGAGGATAACATAGGCAAAACACTCTCTGCCATAACCCAAAGCGGGATACTCCAAGACCCACCTCCCAGAATATTGGAAATAAAAACACGAATAAACAAATGGGACCTAATTAAAATTAAAAGCTTTTGCACAACAAAGGAAACTATAAGCAAGGTGAAAAGACAGTCTTCAGAATGGGAGAAAATAATAGCCAATGAAGCAACAGACAAACAATTAATCTCAAAAATATACAAACAACTCCTGCAGCTCCATTCTAGAAAAATAAACAAGTCAATTAAAAAGTGGGCCAAAGAACTTAACAGACATTTCTCCAAAGAAGACATAAAAATGGCTAACAAACACAT
>ML660205.1:486263-499689 GCA_007570785.1 Antilocapra americana
ATAGCCAATGAAGCAACAGACAAACAATTAATCTCAAAAATATACAAACAACTCCTGCAGCTCCATTCTAGAAAAATAAACAAGTCAATTAAAAAGTGGGCCAAAGAACTTAACAGACATTTCTCCAAAGAAGACATAAAAATGGCTAACAAACACATGAAAAGATGCTCAACATCACTCATTATCAGAGAAATGCAAATCAAAACCACAATGAGGTACCACTTTACACCACTCAGAATGGCTACCATCCAAAAGTCTACAAGCAATAAATGCTGGAGAGGATGTGGAGAAAAGGGAACCCTCTTACACTGTTGGTGGGAATGCAAACTAGTACAGCCACTATGGAAAACAGTGTGGAGGTTCCTTAAAAAGTTGCAAATAGACTTTCCATATGACCCAGCAATCCCACTGCTGGGCATATACACCGAGGAAACCAGAATTGAAAGAGCCACATGTACCCCAATGTTCATCGCTGCATTGTTTACAATAGCCAAGACATTGAAGCAACCTAGATGCCCATCAACTGACGAATGGATAAGAAAGCTGTGGTACATATACACAATGGAATATTACTCGGCATTAAAAAAAATTCATTTGAAGCAACTCTACTCAGATGGATGAAACTGGAGCCCATTATCCAGAGTGAAGTAAGCCAGAAGCAAAAACAACAATACAGTATATTAACGCATATATATGGGATTTAGAAAGACGGTAATGAGAACTCAACATGCGAGACAACAAAAGGAACGCAGATGTATAAAATAGACTCGTGGACTTTGGGGATGAGGGTAAGGGTGGGATGATATGGGAGAAGGGCATTGAAGCATGTTAATTGTCATGTGTCTAATCAATCACCAGCCCAGGATTGATGCTCGGGGCTGGTACAGCGAGATTTCCCGGGGGGGAGGGAGGAGGGAGGGGGGTTCCGGAGGGGAAGCATATGTAAACCCATGGTGATATCATGACAATGTATGGCAAAATCAATAAAAAAAAAAAATGGGCCAAAGAACTTAATAGACATTTCTCCAAAGAAGACATAAAAATGGCTAACAAACACATGAAAAGATGCTCAACATCACTCATTATCAGAGAAATGCAAATCAAAACCACAGTGAGATATCACTTTACACCACTCAGAATGGCTGCAATCCTAAAACCTACAAGCAATAAATGCTGGAGAGGATGTGGAGAAAAGGGAACCCTCTTACACTGTTGGTGGGAATGCAAACTAGTACAGCCACTATGGAAAACAGTGTGGAGTTTCCTTAAAAAGCTGCAAATTGCCCTGCCATATGACCCAGCAATCCCACTGCTGGGCATATACACTGAGGAAACCAGAATTGAAAGAGCCACGTGTACCCCAATGTTTATCACTGCTTTGTTTACAATAGCCAGGACATGGAAGCAACCTAGATGCCCATCAACTGACGAATGGATAAGAAAGCTGTGGTACATATACACAATGGAATATTATTCAGCATTAAAAAAAATTCATTTGAATCAGTTCGACTCAGATGTACGAATCTGGAGCCCATTATCCAGAGTGAAGTAAGCCAGAAGCAAAAACAACAATACAGTATATTAATGCATATATATGGAATTTAGAAAGACGGTAACAAGAACCCAGCATGCGAGACAGCAAAAGGAATACATATGTATAGAATAGACTTGTGGACTCTGTGGATGAGGGCAAGGGTGGGATGATATGGGAGAATGGCATTGAAACATGTTAATTACCATATGTCTAATCAATCGCCAGCCCAGGATTGATGCTCGGGGCTGGTGCAATGAGATTTCCCTGGGGGAGGAAATCTGTAGGGGGAGCATATGTAAACCCATGGTGATATCATGTCATTGTATGGGAAAACTAATATAAAAAATATTTAAAAAAAAGAATGCTCAGACTATCACACAACTGCATTCATCTCACACGCTAACAAAGTAATGCTCAAAACTCATCAAGTAAGTCTTTAATAGTATGTGAGCTGAGAACTTCCAGATGTTCAAGCTGGATTTAGAAAAGTTGGAGGAATCAGAGATCAAATTGCCAACGTCCATTGGATCATAGAAAAAGCAAGAGAGTTCTAGAAAAACATCCATTTCTACTTTATTCACTACACAAAGCCCTAAGTGTGTGGATTACGACAAACTGTGGAAAATTTTGAAAGAGATGGGAATACCAGACCACCTTACCTGTGTGCTGAGAAACCTGTATGCAGGTCAAGAAGCAACAGATAGAACTGGACATGCAACAACTGACTGGTTCCAGTTTGGGAAAGGAGTATGTTAAGGCTGTGTATTGTTGCCCTGTTTAACTGATATGCAGAGTATATCATGCAAAATTCAGGGTTGGATGAATCACAAGCTGGAATCAAGATTTCTGGGAGAAATATTAATAACCTCAGATACACAGATGGCACGACCCTTATAACAGAAAGTGAAGAGGAACTAAAATGCCTCTTTTTTTATTATTAGTTTTGCCATACAATGACATGATATCGCCATGGGTTTACATATGCTCCCCCTCCAGAACCCCCCTCCCTCCTCCCTCCCTCCTCCCTCCCTTCGGGAAATCTCGATGCACCAGCCCCGAGCATCAATCCTGGGTTGGTGATTAATTACACATATGCTAATTAGCATGTTTCAATGCCATTCTCTCATATCATCCCACCCTTGCTCTCATCCACAGAGTCCATGAGTCCGTTCTATACATCTGCGTTCCTTTTGCTGTCTCGCATGCTGGGTTCTCGTTACCATCTTTCTAAATTCCATATATATGCGTTAGTATACTGTATTGATGTTTTTCCTTCTGGCTTACTTCACTCTGGATAATGAGCTCCAGTTTCGTCCATCTGAGTAGAATTGCTTCAAATGAATTTTTTTTTAATGCTGAGTAATATTCCATTGTGTATATGTACCACAGCTTTCTTATCCATTCGTCAGTTGATGGGCATCTAGGTTGCTTCCATTTCCTGGCTATTGTAAACAATGCAGCGATGAACATTGTGGTACACGTGGCTCTTTCAATTCTGGTTTCCTCAGTGTATATGCCCAGCAGTGGGATTGCTGGGTCATATGGCAGGTCTATTTGCAGTTTTTTAAGGAACCTCCACACTGTTTTCCATAGTGGCTGTACTATTTTGCAATCCCACCAACAGTGTAAGGGAGTTCCCTTCTCTCCACATCCTCTCCAGCATTTATTACTTGTAGATTTTTGGATTGCAGCCATTCTTAGTGGTGTAAAGTGATACCTCATTGTGGTTTTGATTTGCATTTCTCTGATAATGAGTGATGTTGAGCATCTTTTCATGTGTTTGTTAGCCAATTTTATGTCTTCTTTGGAGAAAGAAGAATGGAACTGGAGGAATCAACCTACCTGACTTTAAGCTATACTACAAATCCACAGTCATTAAGACAGTATGGTACTGGCACAAGGACAGAAATATAGGTCAATGGAACAATATAGAAAGCCCAGAGATAAATCCACACATCTATGGATACCTTATCTTTGACAAAGGAGGTTCCTTTGTCCATGGGATTTCTCAGACAAGAATACTGGAGTGAGTTGCCATACCCTTCTCCAGGTAATCTTCCCAAGAATATACAATGGAGAAAAGACAACCTCTTTAACAAGTGGTGCTGTGAAAACCGGACAGCCACTTGTTAAAGAATGAAACTAGAACACTTTCTAATACCATACACAAAGATAAACTCAAAATGGATCAAAGATCTAAGCATAAGACCAGAAACTATAAAACTCCTAGAGGATAACATAGGTAAAACACTCTCTGACATAAACCAAAGCGGGATCCTCCATGACCCACCTCCCAGAATATTGGAAATAAAAGCATGTATAAACAAATGGGACCTAATTAAAATTAAAAGCTTCTGCACAGCAAAGGAAACTATAAGCAAGGTGAAAAGACAGCCTTCAGAATGGGAGAAAATAATAACCAGTGAAGCAACGGACAAACAATTAATCTCAAAAATATACAAGCAACTCCTGCAGCTCCATTCTAGAAAAATAAACAACCCAATCAAAAAGTGGGCCAAAGAGCTTAACAGACATTTCTCCAAAAATGCCTCTTGATGAAAGTGAGAGAGGAGAGTGAAAAAATTGGCTTAAAGCTCAACATTCAGAAAACTAAGATTATGGCTTCTGGTCCCATCACTTCGTGGCAAATAGATGGGAAAACAGTGGAAACAGTGAGAGATTTTATTTGGGGAGGGGCTCCAAAATCATATGGTGGCTGCAGCCGTGAAATTAAAAGACACTTCCTCCCTGGAAGAAAAACTATGACAAACCTAGACAGTGTATTAAAAAGCAGAGACATTACTTTGCCAACAAAGGTCCATCTAGTCAAAATCATGGGTTTATCAGTAGTCATGTATGGATGTGAAAGTTGGACTATAAAGAAAGCTGAACACTGAAGAACTGATGCTTTAAAATTGTGGTGCTGAAGACGATTAAGAGTCCCTTGGACTGCAAGGATATCCAACCAGTCAGTCCTATGGGAAATCATTCTGAATATTCATTGGAAGAATTGATGGTGCAGTTGAAGTTCCAATGCTTTGGCCACCTGATGCAGAGAACTGACTCATTGGAAAGACCCAGATGCTGGGAAAAATTGAAGGCAGGAAGAGAAGGGGACAACCAAAGATGAGATAGCTGGATGGCATCACTGAGTCAATGGACATGAGTTTGAGCATCTTTGGGAGTTGGTGATGGACGGGGAACCCTGGTGCGGTGCAGTCCTTAGAGTTTCGAAGAGTTGGACATGACAGGTGAAACAGAAATAAAGTGAAAGTGTTAGTCGCTCCATCATGTCTGACTCCTTGCCACCCCATGGACCATAACCTACAAGGCTCCTTTGTCCATGGGATTTCTCAGACAAGAATACTGGAGTGAGTTGCCATACCCTTCTCCAGGTAATCTTCCCAAGCCCAGGGATCTAATCCATGATCTCCTGCAATTGCAGGCAGATTCTTCACCATCTGAGCCACCAGGGAAGCCCAAAGAGATAAAGCCCTCACCTAAAGAGTGAAGGATGCTATAGTTGCCTCTGGCAGCATCCATCCAGGAGAAAGTGCAGCAGCTACAACCTTCGACTCAACCATCTGATTCCTTAGCCCTGTGGTTTTCAAAAGGACCCTGGAAGTCTTTCACAGCAGACCCATAAGATCAAAAATATTTTCAAAATGACCCCGAGACACTATTTATCTTCTCTTCTCTTCCTTTGTAAGTATTCAGTGGAGTTTTCCAGAGGCTGTGTGATCTCCTTATCCCAGTGGAGTAAGGGAAGAAGCAAATGGGAGAGTTTAAAGTTCCTTTAAGACTTTATTCAAGAAATTTGCAAAAATGTAAAGCAAGGGCCCTCTTCTCACTATGATTTTGAAAAATACAGTTAGTGACTATAAAATATATGTTAAAATGTCGTGGATGTGTTATTTTTAATTTTAACTAAACTATTTAATATTCTTAAATGTCTCATCTTTCATTTCTAATACAATCTTGGAGACAATCTGTAAAAACACAAGCTTTGTGGACTTTGAGGGAGGTGGTCCTCAATACTTACTAATGTAACAAGGTCCTGAGAAGGTTTTGGAGTGGCTACTTTAGATTTTCTTCTCTTGGTGGATCACTCACTGTCACCCTCATTCCACTTGAGTCACTTTACTAATCCCACTGCTTTCTATTGTAACAAATTTTGCTAGAATTTGCTGTGTGTATTAAACATAACATTGCACTTTGGGCTTGAATATGCTCAACCATGACAGATGTATACAAAGTCCTGTCTTACTGGAAGAGTCCCAGGGCTCTGACCTATGTCTGTTAATTCCATGGAGGACAACAATTCAGAACAGAGACCACGGACGGGGCCCTCTCAGTTTCCCTGGATATGAGGGCACCTTCCCTAAAGCCCAGGCTGAATCCTGGACAATTCATCTCCCTACTCATCCTTGGATCCTGTCTCAAAGTCTGTCCCTTAAACTAAGCAGGAGCTGTAGAGACCAAACACTGATTTTCTGCTCACATGTTGCATCTTCCTTCTTCCCTACCATGTTGACAATGGCTCTGACTGTAATATCTTGCTTGAAAAACCTGGCATACGCTAACTACTTCCTGTCATTTAGTTTATCCTAGGGGAAGGCTTATTGTCTTATGCTGATGGACTAGTAGAAGCAGAGTCTCCCAAAGAACACTGGTTTTTTTTTTTATTAGTTTTGCAATACAATGACATGATATCGCCATGGGTTTACATATGCTCCCCCTCCAAACCCCCTCCCTCCTCCGTCGCCCCAGGAAATCTCGCTGCACCAACCCCGAGCATCAATCCTGGGCTGGCGATTGATTAGACATATGCTAATTAACATGTTTCAATGCCATTCTCCCATATCATCCCACCCTTGCCCCCATCCACAGAGTTCATGAGTCTGTTCTATACATCTGTGTTCCTTTTGCTGTCTCGCATGCTGGGTTCTCGTTACCGTCTTTCTAAATTCCATATATATGCATTAATATACTGTAATGCTGTTTTTCCTTCTGGCTTACTTCACTCTGGATAATGGGCTCCAGTTCCGTCCACCTGAGTAGAACTGATTCAAATGAATTTTTTTTTAATGATTTTAGCAAGTAGCAGAGCTAAGTCCTAAACTTAGCAGTCTAAGTTTAAGGCAGTTTAAGCAGTTTAAGACAGAAAAACAGCTTCACCTCTTGCTATACTGCTTCACAAGCATCCAAGCAAACTGCACATTCGGTGTAGATAACCAGTTCTAGGGAAGCAAGACTCACTGTCAGGCTCTTCTCTACATTTTTACTTCATTCTTCTCTGCTGCAACATGAACCCACTGTCTTTATTTAAAATTGGTTCAACATTATGCTAAGTAAAATAAGTCAGACAGAGAAAGACCATATGATTTTACTTATTCATAGAATCTAAAAACACCAAACTCATAAAAACAGAGAGTAGAAAGGTAGTTGCTAGGGGCAGAGAAGTGGGGGAAATGAGGAGGTGTTGGTCAATGGGCACAAACTTGCAGTTTTAAGATAATTTCCAGGGATCTAAGGTACTGCATGGTGATCATAATTAACAATACTGTATAGTATCCTTTAAAGCTGCCATGAAAGTAGAGTTTTAATGTTCTCACCATAAATAATAACAATAACAAAAGCTAATTAAGTGAAGGATGTGTTAATTAACTTCATTGTGGTAAACATTTCACAATATATGTATATCAAATCATCACATTTTACACCTTAAATGTACACAATATTATGTCAATTATATGTCAATAAGATTGAAAAAAATTAATAAAAAAGTTTAACAGCCTCAAAAAAAATAAAAATAAAAATAAAAATCACTGTGCCAAGGCTCTTTACCTAAGCCAGAAGTGACCTAAATTTTTAGAATATCATACTCTGACAAAGAGTTTGGTTTTTGTTATTGCTCATTGTTTGCTTGGAAAAGTGGTGTTTCTAGAACACATCAAGTGCCATATTCTAGAGGCATGCTGTCCTGTGTGGCTGTTGAGCACTTTAGCTGAGATGTGTTGCAAGTGTAAAACACACACCAAGTTCTGAAGATAATAGAAGACTCTATCACTCTACTTTCAGTCACATTGCTCTGTTCTTCCCACTTTCATTCTTCTGTTCCTGTAATCCATTCTCTAGGTACCAACCAGAATGAAAACAAAAAATCACTCCTTAAGACTGTCAAGTCACGAAAATCGAAGTAAGGAATGCACAAAGGAGTCAAAGGACACCTGACCATTAGACAGAGGAGACTAAGGAGCATGATGGCTAAATGCAATGGAAAATTTGGCAAAAGCCAAAGAAAGTCTGGAGTCTAGTTAGTAATAGTGTACCGGTTCTGCTTGGTTTTCATAAGCTACTACGGTCTAATGTGATATTAACAATGAGAAAAACTGGGTAGAGGCACACAAGGACTTCCTGTAGTATCTTTTCAACTTTTATGTAGCTCTAAAATTATTCCAAAATAAAAAGGGAATTAAAATTAAATTGAGGACATTACTTAAATTATAATTAAATCAGTGCATGTTATCTATTTCCTTTGATCTTTCACTTCACCTAAAAGTAAAGGAATTTAACTTTCCATGCAGTGAAATCTAGGTTTCCTTCATCATTCCTGAACAGGGCCACAGTTCCCATCTCAAAAACTTTCAGATCCCAGGCTGGTTTCCTGGGCTCCAATCTTCTCCTGGGCTCTAATCTTCTCATGGGCTCCAATCTTCTCCTCCAGTTTCCTGCACTACAATCTTCTCTTCTCCTAAGATCCTTTGTATTTACTGATCCTTTTGTCTAGAACTCAAAATGTTACCTGGCTGGCTACTTTCATTGTTCATATCTCAATTATTTCTTCAGAAAATTTTGTCATGATCTTCTTACCTTAAATTGCCACCTATCTTGAGGCAGTCAAGATCACATGACCTTACGATGCACATTGTAGTTAGTTGCCCAGTTATGTCCAACTCTCTGTGACTCCACGGACTGTAGCCCTCTCGGCTCCTCCGTCCATGGGATTCTCCAGGCAAGAATACTGGAGCGGGTACCCATTCCCTTCTCCATGGATCTCTCTGACCCAGGGATCAAATTCCGGTCTCCTGCATTGGCAGGTGGATTCTTTACCACTGAGCCACCTGGGAAGCTGAGTGATGCACATTATCTTTGTTTATATATGCATGCATGTATGTATTGTTTTATAGAACTCATCACAATACGAAACTAAAATTTTCTGCTTACCATCACACTTGATTTTTTTCTGTTTCTTCTGACTCAAAATTGAGCAAAGTTGTGTTTATTTTATTCCCTGTTGTCTATGCAGCACCAAGGAAAGTGCTGGTAGATGATAGGACTGTTCTGGTTACTCACCGCGGCATGACATTCCAGGAGTTACTAACACGAAGCAAGCCCGTGGCTTTGTGGGTCAGCAGATCAGATGGAGCCTAGCAGGGGTGAGTGGAGCTTCAGGCGGAACAGAGCAAATGGCTGGACGGAAACACTCAGTATGTGTCCATCAGTCGCACTGTGGTCCAGCAGTGTCATTTCTTCTTCATGGGATCCTCTCCCAGGCTTCCGTACAGCAGAGCAGGTTCCAAGAGAAAGCAAGCAGAGACGGCAGCCTAGTAGAATTCCTTTTCCTTATCTAGGGGCCCAAGTTCTCATGGCCAGGATCAAGGAGGGCGAAAGGAAAAGACTTCACCTCTTGATGGAACTGTGACAGGAGCCCAATGCGGAGTGGCATGTGGGATGGGCGGTATCTTCGTCCACAGCGGTTCACATGGCAAATGCACTCACTTCATATCTGACAGTCTCAGAGTCGCCTCCAATTATGGCACCATGACATCTGCCACGTGATACATGTGGCTCCAGCTGAGATGACTGTAACAAATGAGGGTGAAAAACTGGGCAGGTTGGTAATGATGAGAACCCAGCTAGGCTGCCGATGGGAGCTGTGGATCTCATCTGTTTGGACCTCTTTATGGTTCACTCAAAGCCACCTTCTTAGTGGAATAGACAGAAGCTTCCAGCCAAAGATGGTCTATGCTTGTATTTAATCAAAGCAGCATAGAGCCAACCCAAAGGGGTGGAGAAACAGTGCACAGTCAAGGGAAGCTGGGAAAGCAAGTCTCCAGGGTTTTCAGCGTTAAGAGGCAATTTCTTCCACTCAGTTAAATAAATCATGAGATTCCCTAAGTACAAAGACAAGAGTCAAAGTACAAAAAGAAAAGCGAAAGAAAAATGTTCCTGACAGAAACAGTTATGACTATTCCAAATCTACTGGAGCAACGGTATCAGTTAGCCATGAGTTTACTTGCAGTTTGAAGCACGCACTGTGTGCACTGGCACACTGCAGTGTTTGTCTCTAAGGTCAGAAGAAACGCGTCTCACTTTTCTAATTACAGATGACAAATGCCCTTAGAGCTGGTGAGGCAGTAACTAGACATCCCCTTTTGTTCTGTGTGTTGGGGGTGAAAATGAAAATTTCTGTCTTATTGCTATAAATACTTTATAATTTAAATTAGCTACTAAGGAGGCAAAAATAAGCAAAGAATAAGTTCTCAGCATTTTAGGTGCAAAATCTGTGTGTGTGTGTGTGTGTGTGTGTGTGTGTGTGTGTCTCTGTTTCCTACTTTGTTGTTTGAATCAGGGGCTTATCCTGGCTTTAGGCATAGACCGACATCAAAATATAATTTCTAACGAAGTGTTCAAGCTTCTACTTGATATCCAATCTAAAATGAATCTTGTTTAATCTCCCATCCAATTTATAAAATACACATGCAATTGAAAAAAATAAAACATTAAGACAGAAACTAATGCAGTATGGATTCAAGCATAATACAATCACAACGAAACACACTGGAAAAGGACAAATAGTCTGTTCATGATGTGCACATTCTGATTTTAAATTTCTTTGAAAGTGTATCTATTTCTTTGTAGTCATCTCTACTTTATTTCTTTATTAAACATCGATTGATTGGCATGAGTGAAACAGTTCTTAAATTAGGAGCAGAAGAGTTACAAAGAAAAAGAAGAAAAGATGAGTAAGAGTTTTAAGAAATGGTGATGAATGATGCACAATTAATACTAAGTTATGAAACTATCTGGCTGGGGAAGAAATAAGTGTTCTGCCTTGAAAGTTCCTCCAGGATCCACTAAGAAAAACTTATGCACAGAGAATGAAGCAAGGAAAATAACACTTTGTCATTAATGAGGACTTTAGTATACATCCCAGAACAGAAGTCTGATGAGTTGATCAGCCCCTAAGTATTTCTCATTTTCCAAGCACTGTGTTCAATGCTAGGATGATAAAATAAGCAATCAACATAGTACCTGGCCTCTTGGAGCTTATAGCTAGGTGGGAAATATACAGATCAGAAAAATAATCTCAGATGAATAATTCAACCAGTGCCAAGTGCTACAGACAGGCTGTATTGGAGGGTGTGTAAGTGGTACCTCATTCATCACGGAGCACTGAGAAGACGCTTGCAGTTAGGTTGGAATCTGGGGAGTAAATGAGAGGTAGGAAGATGGAGAGATGAGTGAAGTCATGGAGGTGGGGAAAAAAAGCATGACAAATTTGAATTTACAGAAATCCAGCAGACCAAGTGAGGGATTAGGGGGAACAGAAGGCAAGTCTTCAGAGGGAGCCAAGAACGAAATCACTTTCATGTCAATGTATGGCAAAATCAACTCAATAATGTAAAGAAAATAAATAAATAAATAAACATATTTTTAAAAAAGAGAAAAGGTCTGTAACGTTTTAACCTTGTCTAAAGATGACAGGGATCTATTGTTCCAGGAAATTGTGCTTAGCGGCTTAGTCGTGTCTGACTCCTTGCAACCCCATGGACTGTAGCCCTGTTCTTCTGCCCATGGGATTCTCCAGGCAAGGATACTATAGTGAGTTGCCATGCCCTCCTCCAAGGGATTTTCCCGACCCAGGGACCCATGTCTCCTGCATCTCTTGCTCTGCAGTCTGATTCTTTACTACTGTGCCACCTGGGAACCCCCATACTACACTTGATATTAGCCAAAAGGCCGAGAAGCAATTCTAGGGAATTACAGGGTATAATTTACATTTTACAAGTAGTTTTCTATCCCTAAGAAGGAGAATGAGTTTTTCCATGAAAAAAATGCATGGAAGAGGGGTGAGTGTTTACGCAGCTACTGCAGAGGTCTGAGCCAATGGCTGGAACAAGCCTCCTCCGAACCAGACCATCCCAGAAGGAAAGAAGCCCAAGCTGTCAACCCTCCTTATTTCCTTTATTCCCAAACCCAGAGCCAGTTCACAAGGAAGCGTTTAGTGGAAAGTTGTAAGTGTGTGCCTGCTGTGTTGTTGAAATTGTCTGCTGCCTTGTGTTCTGTGAAATACGTGTAGCCAGATGCAAGGAGGAGTCTGAGTGGACATCATCTGAAATGCAAGTAGCCAGTCTGTCACCAGTTGGAAACCAACTCTAACATCTGGCTCTTATATCAGGGTATCTGGGCACAGAGTCTAAATTTACACAACTTATAAATTACAAATTTATAAAACTTGCACAATTTGGAGGGCTTTTACAAAAATAGTTAGCCTATTTTGAAACCTTTTCCTTTTTCAACAACCATTTTAAGTCTTCTCACTGAGAAGGACATTACCCAGTCATATTAAAGAGATCCCAAATTCTGTGATTCTGTTTCTCTTCAGATGAAGTGTATGTGTGTGTCAGTGTGTGTGTGTTGTCTGTGTGTGTGTGTCAGTGTGTGTGTGTGAGTGTGCATGTTGGAACTGGAGAGTGGGCAGGGCTGTAGGAAGGGCAAATAACAGAGAACTCTTTGGCTTCAGGGCCTGAAAATCGACTGAAAAATGACAGAGATGATCAGTGTACTGGCTGAGTTTCAGGTCCGTTTCATATCTGTACGTCTGCCTGGGTGCTGCTCTGTAGCTGAGCATTAGGTGGAATAGTGAGGAACGGAGACTAATGCAATTCACCTGCCCAGTCACACCATGAGCTGAACTCACCGAGCTTTGCTAACAAAATACCAGGACTGGAGGGGTTCTGAAATGGCCCTCCACTCAGATGGCATCCTCTGAAAGCTTAAAATCTCCGAGAAGAATTCTGAGACGGAAAGCCTGCAATCCTGAGTGACTGACAGCAGTGCTGAGCACTTTGCCCTGAGTGCAGGGTCACCAGCTTCCTTCTACATCCTTTAAATAGTCCCCTGGCTTGACTTACAGAAGTGTGTCTGGACTGCTCTTTCATTAATCTGAACAAACTGTTGACAAGATAGCTGTGCACTTTCTTGGCAGAGCTCTGACTATCTGGATTCTGAAAGCATCAGAATCTAATTCGGGATGCACACTTGGGGACTCTGTACCAGTGAACCCATATAAAGTGTGTTTTGAAACAGACAGAAGCACCGCAGCAGCAGGCCCTGGCTGAGATTCAAAAAGACTACAGGCCAGTCATCTCCCTCGGGGCCTTGGGAGAACCCTGCTCCTCTGATGTTGCAAAGGAGGCTGCAGAGACCCACGCTGAGCAGAGCCTGGGGCAGACTCAGGGGTCCTACAGCGTCAGTCAGGGGCCTCTCAGACTTGACATCGATCCCACTACCCATCCTTTACTTTTTATTTTTCAAATTAATTTTTATTGGAAAATAGTTGCTTTCCAGAGCTGTGTTAGTTTCTACTGTACAGAAAAATGAATCTGTCATATATGTATGTGTGTGTGTATGTATTTGTGTGTGTGTGTATATGTGTGTGTGTGTGTGTGTGTGTGTGTGTATAACAGTCCTGGTATTTTGTTAGCAAAGCTCAGTGAGTTCAGTTCATAGTCTGACTGAACAAGTGAATCTCATTAATCTCCGTTCTTCACTATTCAACCTAATAACATATGTGTGTGTGTGTGTGTGTGTGTGTGTGTGTGT